>CANNZV010000572.1:0-256565 GCA_947561585.1 Caprella mutica | reverse complement strand
GTGCGAGGTGGTTACACTGTATGCAATTTCTGATCATCAGAATGTTTCTGCCCAATTAATTTTGGGGTCTAAACTATGTTTATTTGATATAATGTTTGGAAGGAATTAAAAACCTACCTGTGTGCCTCTGAAATAATAGACGCGACGCTAATTTGATCATTATTTTTACTGCACATAATTTTTGAAACACTTAAATAGAAAAATATTTTTGCTTTATATAACTATAAGGATATTCAAATTTATTGAACAAAATTGTACAAAGTAACAATCAATCAAAACCTTTATATAAACAAATATATATTATAGATAATTATATAATATAAATATTATTCCTGATAATATCAAATAATATATTTCCAAAACGCATTGGTAAATAGTAACAACAACCGAAAGTTTAACAAAATTAAACACACAAATGACCGAATCTGTCGGTGGTCACATGAAAAAATCAAACTCATTTGAACGCTGAAGTTGTTCTGACGACTTCGAACGTATTCTGACGACCAAATCGCAGCCACTGTAACCACTCTCATTGGAAAGCATGAGTTTGATTTTCATCAGAAGTCGTCAGTGTGAAAAATCGCTCGAATACGCATCCATAGTAACCGTACCCTAATCGAAGTGATTCCAATGTATGAAATTATGATTAATTACTCAAATAATCAAAACGAAGAGGAAGAGTCAACAAGATAAGGACTGCCAAAAGAAAATTTTAAAAAGAATAACAGAGATTATGCTAAATGTCTCCAGGAACAACCGCTCTTTCCTAGGATATCGGCAGTTCCCGTAGCTCAAGTTGCTGAAACCTAACAACCCCAACCTAGCTCCAAGAATATCTCGTCGGATCCCATGGAGCGATTGACAGACGAAAAAAAAAAACGAAAATAATATTGTACCTAAAATTATTGCAATTATTCCTGCTCTAAAGAACTAAGAAAACAAAAACAAGAGGAGTAGAATTTAAAAACAATAGTAAAATGAGTAACAATAAAAGGGCGATGAAATGAAACACAGTTATTAATTATTAATAACTGATTAGAAACCAGGACGGTTAGGTAAGGCTAATTGAAGTGATTCCACTTCACTTAACTAACTTTTTATTAATTCGAACACTGTGAGCAATTGACTATTCGATCAATTGATCATTCGATATTTCATTCATTCGATATTTTTATTTTTTCGAGTAATTATTTTTATCAGCAATTGTGTTTCGAGCAATATATTTCGAACAACTGTTTTCGCATAATTGTTTTTAGAACAACTGTGACAACTGTTTTCGACCAATTTACCTAGAACAATTATCAATACATTGGGGAAATTTCATCAATCCTTATGGTCTCCATATATGTGCTTCTGACGACATATTTCAACTGCGTGAATATTCAATACCCATTATTTATAAAGAAAATTGCAATATGTTCATTTGGAAGCAACTGCAGATTTAATTTTGTTACCATAATTTCAATTTTTATAATATTGTTATTATGACTCTGTTCAATTTATTCAGTGTGAAAATTATTGCATTTCAAAAATAATTTTCGGATCTTATTGTATTTATATCACAAAATAAAATTCCGTCAATGTTTGTTGGACATCGGAGGAAAATGAAAATTAAATTAAAATATAACTTTTTTCACAGTTTAGGATAAATTAGCTTTTAAAATCTACACTCCAGTGATTTATGCTCTGAATTAATTTGGACGTGTAAAAACGATGATGTTTTTGTAATATACAGGTAAAGGAAGCACATTGAGCAATAAAAAATTACAATCGTGCTGGAATAATATATGCGAACACATGCGCTCTAATATATGAAAGAGTTTCTCCTACCGTTTAAAGAGATTATCTCAAAAAAAATGCATGTAATGATCTTGGCACAAATAGGTAGATATTCCTAATATCTACCTAATCTATTCCTAATATCTAATATTTGTGTTTTTAATATAAACACAAATAAGTACTAGATATTCCCTCAATTCTAACCTAATATAATAAGATACCCAAACTTTATAGTTATTTCCTAACCTGTAAATAATCTAAATAATTGAAAAGAGAAGGATAATCCATTTTATTAATTTATTACTGTCAAATTAAAAATTACTCACGCTGCACATCAGTAATTAAATTACGGAAATTTACGTGCGTAGCTTGGATGATTGCTTCACTGGAATTAAGGGGGCAGTAGACTCAAAAAAAAAAATTAGTTATTGTAAAAAAAATTGTTAGTAATTAAAGGTCCCCTCCAAGCAAATATTTTTATTGCTTTGTTCAACAAGGCTAATGTTCCTTATCATTTTACTGCAAACCGCATCGAATTTGGTAGCGTATTTTTAATTTTATATGCTTTTAAAGATTTTTAAAATCAAAACTCTACAAAACCTATTTTACTTCCGACTTACTAATTTAAGAAATTTTCAGCCTGAAGAAAAAGAATGTACACCATTTGTTTTGATTGTCAACTAGGTATTAGGTTTAATAAATCCATTTAATATTCGTGCAAAGGTATAAAATTGAATGAAATTATAATAGAAAGGCTTATATACTTTAGGACACAATTAATATCTAAAAAAATTAAATAAAGGCCGAAAACGCATGGTTTGTTTATAAAATTCAAATTTGTAATCAAAACAAAGAGTGTACAATCTTCTTCTTGAGCACAGATTAGTGTTTCTCTCAATTGTTGCTCACAGAGTATTAAAAAAAAACTTTAAAAACAAATTATATAATATATACTGAACCAAATTGTATGCGGTTTGCAGAATAATGATCGTAGACCTTAGTTATATAATATTATGTTATAAACTCATTATTTTCCCCGAGCTTGGAGAGGACTTTGATTTGTAAAATGTATTTGTAAAATTGTAGGACAGTTACAACATTGTTAGAAGTAACTGTTGTCTTCGTGTGTTCTGTATAGCGTAATCTAATTCATACACCTGCTATATGAAATTAGTACTGGCCGTAAATGCATGGCATCGTCAACGTTTAAGTATTGCCGGCACCAATAAGTCGTTTATACGTGGTTATACTGTTCAGAGCCGGTGGACATCCATGAGATGGGCCAACGTCGGGCCTTTGCTGGCCCAATACAATGAGACCGGCATTATCTTAATTCTATAACATTATGTAATAAACATTTTTTTTCAGGAGCCTGAAGAGGGTGCCAAAAATTAACATAGACTAGGCCTCTGGCCTATTGGGTTAATTATTATTGTAGTATTTTAATGGTATCCATGATGCCTGCAAGGTATTATGGATATCAATAAAAGTTAAATTATAATTTATTGTAACTACCTATTAGGTACGTAGCTATATACTTTTCCCTTCAAGCATCGATAATGTGAAACAGTCCGATAACTCGGAACATATCCCCAGGTACACGCGCATACAGTCAGTGCTCACATCAATGCGTGATCCCTTTCATTGACTCACAGTGCTACTCACGTTTTTCAGTACTATAAAATAATAAAAGGTGGGCGTGGGTGTTCTAATTGATTGAAGATCATCCCTTTTCTGGTAAACCCTTCTTCCTAGTCTGAAATATACCAGAAATTGGAAGAACTGGAAGTGTTTTTAACCTAACTAATTTGTTGATCAGAGAAAGGGTGAAGTCGTAACTCGTAAAGGCGCAGGGCACTAGTTAAAGAAATCAATCAATTGTTTAGGGTTTGTTCTTAAAAGCATGCCATTGTTAATTCTGTTTAAACTTATTCCCCCGGTGATGGTATATTTGCATGCCACATCATTTTTTCATGGAATTTCTTCACTTTAGAAATAAATATTCCTGTATGTCAGTATGTGGCCAGTTTGCAGAATGTGTCTCGTATGTGGATATTTAGCCAAACACTTACCAAGTTACCAGTTTACCACTCC
The DNA here is from genome assembly GCA_947561585.1 of Caprella mutica. NCBI lineage: Eukaryota > Metazoa > Arthropoda > Malacostraca > Amphipoda > Caprellidae > Caprella > Caprella mutica. Next base: position 252,692 of record CANNZV010000572.1, on the reverse strand, counting down.
TATGTTATCATTTAATTTTTAACCAGATTGAGAAACTGGTAAAATGTTTTCCAAGAAATCCTCTATTTTGCAATTCGTTCTCAGGCTCTCAGCATAACAGATGTCATTCATGTCAATAGCCTTAGCCCCCATGTTTTAAACTGTGGCAGGAAAGTCACCAGTTTAGAACTTTAGTGAGAAAATGGATCCAGGTCGCCACATTTAAGATACTTTAAAAGTTTAAAGGAGAAATTTGGCTTCCTAGTGAAGATTTTACACATGGAAACATCATTATGCTTCATGCCTGATGCATGTGTATCTCTTGAGACTATTTTAGGATTGATTTACTTGTTATCTACAAGTTTTCCAACTTATTTAACCCCTCAAAAGTCGCCAATATACTGGCGACTTTGTCCATACTTTAAAACATGGCTTAGCCCACTCTGAAAAAAGTGGTCTTTTGACTCTTTTCTGATGGATTAATCTCTCTGTTCCAGTCAGAAAAGTAGAGCAGGATTTGTGGATTAATCCTGCGCCCAAGTCCTATTTAATTCCTATGTTATTTGCTGCGCCCAAATTTCAATTTCTGTAAAAAATCCTGGGTCTGAGGATACCTACTTTTCAAACTGGTCTTTGTTCAATTACTTCTTAATTAATCCCAATATATATTTACAATAATTTTGCTACAGAGACTTCTGAATTAATCCCTATATTTATGTCACGCGCGTTTGAGTGATCTGCAATATCGACCGATTTCGCTGCGCAATCTGTTGATCAACAGCCAAGTAAAATAGTATGTCTCATAAACTCGCCATTTGTCTCTCCAGCTCTCTCCAAAATTCAACAAATTCTCTCCAAAATGATCAAATTTTCATAAATTCTCTCCAAAATAACATTGTAGCATAGGAGAAAAATAGATAAAACTCGCCATTTGCAATTGAAGGGCTCAAAATAACTGTCACAAACTCGCCATTAAAATGGCGAGTTTGGACATGCTTTATTACTTGGATCAACAGTTTGCGCAGCCATCGATCGATAGCACATTCATCGATCGATCCCTGCGCGTTCGAATGATATGATTTTTTTTTAATTTGTACATCAAAATCGCACATTGGATTGCGTATATCGATCGATAGCGCATCCATCGATCGATTTTTGCGCGTTTGAATGATATGATTTTTTTAGTTTGTACATCAAATTGGAGCATTTTATAACGTATATCAATCGATAGCGCATCCATCGATCGATTTCTGCGTGTTCGAATGATATGATTTTTTTTAGTTTGTAGATCAAATTGGCACATTTTATAGCGTATACTAAAATGAATCATATCATTCGAATGCGCAGGAATCGATCGATGGCTGCCCTATCGATCGATTTCTACTCGTTCGAATGATACAGGTTTTCTTTGTTTATTCATTTAATTAATTGTTTTGTTTTTATTATGAAAATAGCGTCGACCAGGATCGCTTCCCGCAATTTGCGCAAACTTTGCTTTAACTCGGAAAATAAGTTAGGTATCTTAACAAAAATTGGCATGAGTATTCACCTCTGTATGATGCATAATCGTAGTAATTCTTAAGTTTCTATCTCTAGTACTTTCTCTTTTATGGGATGAAATATATGCGGGGGAGAATTCTGACTTTAAGGGGTCGTTTCCCGCAGTGCCTGGGATCGGTTCCCGCACTGCGGGAACCAACCCTTTTTGAACTGCCCCGCAGTGCGGGAACCGACTCTCATTCATTATCTACCACGTTGTGGGAATCAGCCATGAAGAGTAGCTAGTCCTCACTACACTACGATAATGATTGCTTTTGATAACGTTGCCAGGTTAAATGAAACAAGTTATGAAAATGCTTTATTTAAGATACAGAATTTCCTAAAATCCACGTCTGATTCTTCAGCACTACTACTAGTGCTGGAGCAAATTGGCTGCAACTGTTCATCTACTTTTTCCGTTTTCCTATTTTAACAATTCATTTTCTTTTCTTTCTCCATTTCATCACAAAATTCTTAATTCATCTATTGTCAGAACTTGAGCTTCAAGATTTATCCTACGTCGAACTTTTCGATGTTGCACTCTTTGTGTGAAGTGGTCTTTCAAAATCTGCTCGAAACTCCTATTGATAGATATTTCTTTCTTATAGAATGAGGTATTCAATTCAGTGAAAGTGTTCTCTTTGTGATAATTGATGTGGGCTCTACCAGATAGGTTTGGTTCTTCTATATCGCCTGGCTACTTTTGGGGACTTGCTTGAGGTGTGAGTTTCCTTTTCTCCTCTGGAGGTTAGTGGTGGTTCTCTTTCACTGCTTTTCCGATCGTGCATGTTGTGCACGATCGGGGGAGCGTGCCAATAGCCATAAGGTTGACACCTGTAAATAAAGTTTGATTTTATAGAGCAATTCTGCATGATACGCTATTAGCAATTTTATAGTGATTTTAACACTGAACTACATAATTTGTAACTATTACGTCAGGTCTCACCTTTAAAAATGATACGTGGGTGTAACTTATCTCCGGCCACTGCTATCACTGTTATTGCTCCTAGTTCTCTTCATTCGGTCACGGAAAGCCCATTCGTGAATTCCAATTTATTTTGCAGCTTTCCTTGATAGAGTCTACCACCCACTTTACCAATCGCATCTCTTACTTTCCTTTCATCTAATTTATTTCTCTTTTTTTTTTTTTGTTGAATTTTTTTTTTTTTCGGCATGATCAAACAAGTTATGTAATGTATTTAATAGTTATGATAACCTGGAAGAAATATAATATATTACTCACGCTCTAAACATATAATATATACCTAATATGGATATTTTGATGTGCGGGAACCAACCCTGAAAAAGTGCGGGAAGCGACCCTAGCCCATATTTATCGATCGGGTCGATTCTCGCACTTACGTTTTCCTTTATAGTTTTACAAATGGCTTGAGTTGACAAAATTCCTTTTAAAGCATGTTAACCAAGTACATACCCTATATGCATACCAATTTTTAGATAGGTATCATCTTTCGTTTACTTGTAATGTCAAAGTTTGCGCGATAGTTGAAAACATCAGTTGAAAATTTTTCAGGTACCTAAAATGTATGTTTTATTTGATCGCGAATAGAATTTTACTTATCGAGAGTATATCAAATGTAAATATATCAAAAGATTGCTAAGAAACAGCTCTTTTAGACTGTGTTTACAGATTTGAAAAATAATGTTTCTTTCGGAAGTTATATAGAGTGCGGGAACCGACACCGGATCATTCACTGCGGGAACCGATCCGGGTCGACGCTACTTTTTTATATTTAATAAGTCGACCATCAGTCGATTGTTGCTCTATTAAATGTAACAATTAGATGCATAAATTAACAAAATCCATATCATTCAAACGCGCAACAATCGACTGATGGTTGCTCTATTAAAAGAAACAATTAGATGCATAAACTAACAAAATCCATATCATTCAAACGCGCAACAATCGACTGATGGTTGCTCTATTAAATGTAGCAATTAGATGCATAAATTAACAAAATCCATATCATTCAAACGCGCAACAATCGACTGATGGTTGCTCTATTAAATGTAGCAATTAGATGCATAAATTAACAAAATCCATATCATTCAAACGCGCAACAATCGACTGATGGTTGCTCTATTAAATGAAACAATTAGATGCATAAATTAACAAAATCCATATCATTCAAACGCGCAACAATCGACTGATGGTTGCTCTATTAAATGAAACAATTAGATGCATAAACTAACAAAATCAATATCATCCAAACGCGCAACAATCGACTGATGGTTGCTCTATTAAATGAAACAATTAGATGCATAAACTAACAAAATCAATATCATCCAAACGCGCAACAATCGACTGATGGTTGCTCTATTAAATGTAACAATTAGATGCATAAACTAACAAAATCAATATCATTCAAACGCGCAACAATCGACTGATGGTTGCTCTATTAAATGTAACAATTAGATGCATAAACTAACAAAATCCATATCATTCAAACGCGCAACAATCGACTGATGGTTGACTTATTAAATATAAAAAAAGTATTTTTCCAGTAAAAACAAAACAATTAATTAAATGAATAAACATAGAAAACCTGTATCATTCGAACGAGCAGAAATCGATCGATGGTTGCGCTATCGATTGATATACGCGATCAAATTTGATTTACAAATTTAAAAAAATCATATCATTCAAACGCGCAGGGATCGATCGATGGTTGCGCTATCGATCGATGGCTGCGCAAACTGTTGATTAACAGATTGCGCAGCGAAATCGGTCGATATTGCAGATCACTCAAACGCGCGTGACATTTACATTAATTTTGCTACAAACAGAATAAAAGATCTCTATGAACACTTTATCAGTTTGTGCAGACTGGTACTTTTCAGTCTTCAGACTGGAAGGTGAGAGCTACGACTAAGTATCGGCAAAACTCAAAGCCATGTCGATACGGCATCGGCAATTGCAATACCAAGAGTATTTTAGTTTTTTATGCTATAAATTATTAATATCATTTAAATAATCAGAGTTATCTATGTCGGCATCAGGTAAAATCCCATGTTATAATCCCAAACTGCAAGCAAATGCAATTTTGAGCCAATTCCAGACTGCAGGAACTGGTAAACTGTTCTCCAAGAAATCCTCTATTTTGGCTTCTGTTCTCAGTAAAATACATGTAAATATAGAAGGAAATTATGAAATGTTCGCCAAGAAAATGTTAAAAATGTCCCATGTTCTGCAGACTGGAGCCAATTTTCACAACACAAAATTGTGAAATTTTTTGAAGATTTCAATTCAAGATTAATGTGGGGAACATAAGTATTAATTCAAAATTTGAAGCCAAATAGTGACAAATACATATATCTGAGTTATGACCATTTGAAAAGGAAGCCAATTAATTGGCTTTAACTGACATACTCTATAATAACTGTAAATAACATGGGTAAAATCTAGATATTGGTGAAAATTTTGGTTTTGTCCCATCCATAATAATTTGAGGTCAAAAATAAAGAAGTCTCCTAATTTTATATATAAATATTAGTATGAAAAAATTAACATAGAATCAATTATTTTCAATTATATGACTGATTTTTCCATAAACTTTTAATTCCCTTAATGAGTTGATAACACATTATTAATTATTTAAAAGTTCACTAAATGCTCTAACTATTAAAATTGAATTATTTCATTTTTCAGTCAGGTTTAGCTTTTTATCAATAATTACTAACGATGGCTGATAAGAAACTCTCAAAAACTGCCCAAATGGAGCAGCAGCAAATAATTCAGGCCTTCCAACAAATGAGAAATGAGCAGAGATCACTAATGCAGAAAATCACTGAACTAGAACAAGAATCAACTGAACACAAGTGAGTACTATTATTTCAGTGTTTGATATAATGTTTTATAAAAAGTTTAGAGCATTTATTAAATATCTTATATTAATTTCATAAAATTGTATGAAAAATTGAACAATTCTTATTGTAATCCAAGCAAGTCTATAATTAAATACCAAGGTTACAGTTAGTGAATAAAATCAACTTTTCTATTGGTTATAATATTAACAATAATAATGTTACATGTCTCAGTTTAATTTAAATTTGTGGCATATAGCCTCTACCATCTTTTTGTAAAAATTACCTATGAATAATATTCCTATTCCTATCATCAGAATTTAAAATGGATAAAATTTACAATTATTGCTGATATAATAGAATTTCTCCTAAAACTGTACTGATTATTATAAAGAGCTACTATTTTAATTTTTTTTACATTATAATCTTGCCTATTTTACCTTGAACTATATTGATACTTTTCTTTTCAGAGTTGTGATAGAGACTCTGCAAGATGTGTCAGGAGACAGGCGGTGTTTCAGAATGGTTGGTGGTGTGCTGGTAGAGAGGACGGTGTCGGAAGTAGTACCTGCCTTGTCTAACAACAGAGATCAGGTTGGTAGCTATCTCGTCTTCATTTAACTTATTGTACTTACTCACTGATATATTGATACTAAATAATATGAATTGAATTTAAGATTCTCTTTCTTACATGAATTTATACATTGGATGATATACAGGGTGACCCACAAAGAAGTGAACTTTGAATTAATGTAAAAATTGTATTTAAAAATATATAATAATTTTTAGAATGATGGTGGTATATTGGATAAAAAAGAAATATAAAATTTTAAATTTTATTTGAACTCTATTTTATAGTTATTTTTTAAATTTAATTACAATATTTATATACAAAGGAAAAGTTGGGTACACTTTTTGTAGATCACTGTGTAATGTTGGTGAATATTTTTTTAGTCTTTTAATTATTGTACTTGTAGTTATCATGGATATCAAATACAATAAAAGTTACATAATAATTAACTACTCATTTTGACCTGTCCAAAATAATTGATAATTTACCCTATATAATCTTTCCTTCTCAGCTTGCCAAATTATTAGAGACTCTCACTGAAAGTCTAGTGAAGAAAGGCAAGGAAATCAATGAGTACAGGGAAAAGCATGGCATCAGAATGCGTGGGCAGGAGGCTGCAGGAGGTGCTGCAGAAGGAGAGGGTCCTGCTGCTTCCAGTGGTGTGCTAGTAGCTAACAAAGCATGAAGAGGAACTACCTTGCGAAGTGTTTTATGTGATAAATTTCCGTTTTTTAGGAAGAGGAATGTCATGTATTGATTTTTATTTAAAATTAATGAATGAATGCTGATCAAATCCTATTTGTATGTACAATAATTTTTATTCTACTGTATTCTCTTTTTGTAAACCATGTTTGTTATGGTTTATCAATTTTTATTTATAATTCAATGTAGGTAAGAATTGAATGTTTTTCTAAAAAGATATCAATTAATTAAGTCTATCTTCCTCTTGTAACTAATTCTTTATCGGTAACTTTGTTGATTCGTCCGCTTCCATCTTCTCAAAATTCCTCGTTTGACGAAAGCACTTTAGTTTTTGACAGCGAAGTAACAGTTCTTCAATTCCTTTCTAATTTAATTAACATCAATCAACTTCTAAAGAGTTTTTCAAACCTTGCTGGAGCTTTTGATTTCTATCTCATACTAGCTATTAAGCATCATTTTACCACTAACTGCTTCATGTTATGTTAATTACATGTCTCACAATATTGCACTGTAGTTTTATTATTCCTACACTTGGTAGGTCTTTGTTAATTCTTCCACTCTAGTGATAATAAAGTAGTTATTATAGTTACCCTGGTAGCAATGTTTATTGGGACAACATTGGCCTGAGAATCATTGCTACCTTGGTACTTATGTCATCTGCTAACAAATTCTACATGAAACAAAATCCTCGTTTTTGCCATATGTAGACACTACAAATTTAATTTGTATATGCATTTCGTTCAAATTTTAATGCTGCTCAGAATAGTTTTTTGTATATTTATTTTAGCAATTTGGTTTGATGTTAAAAAGTTAAAAATATAGTTAAAAGTTAAAAAATATAACTTGATATACTATGTTCTACATTTCAATAATCTCTACTTCATTTTTTTTGAGTCTCTGCCTGGAAGCTGTCTATTTTAAATGAAAATATAAGTGGGATGGATAATTTCAGGCCCTGAACTGTTGCAATTTGGGTTGCTGATTGTTAACATTTGTAAAGTTTTTTTATTTGATGAGTCTGTTAAAATTTGTCTGCTCCTATCTCTCTTGTATTAATTGTTTGTTTGTAACTTCCATGCTTCAAATACTGCACTGAATATGCAGTAGATAATTTTATTTATAAGACTGCTGCTTATTTTTAAGTTTAGTAAAAAATTTCCTTCTGTGGTCAATAGCGTAAATCTAAAATATGTACACATTGGAAACTAAATTTAAATGAAACCGAGTTATAAAATGATATCAAACTGAAATATTTTTCGCGATTCTTAGAAAGCTAAAATAAATGAATTTGAACTATTTTTGAAAATGAATGTTCCCAAATAAGATATATAGTTAATGGCAAGCATCATACTGATTCGAAGAAATTTTAACCCGTCTCTAAATAATAGTTTTTACTAGGTAGGTCCAGTATTAATAAGCTATAGTAACCATAGAAAAGTGTCAAATAACTTAAGCAATTATAAATAAGTATGTCATTTGATTGTTTACCTATTAGGTACATAATAATGATAATTATATGTAAACCACGGATATGCCGTTTTGACAGATAAATAAAAAATATTGTGTCAATTCAAGATACACATGGAATTAAAAAAAAAACGTTTGGTGTAAGAGGTAGCGAGAAAAAATTTCACCTATGCTTAATTAACCTTATTGGTAAAATTATGAATAAATATTCTCCTTTTTCCTTAGGGAAACCCGAATAGAATGAATGAATAAATCAACGGCAAATTATTATGACTAAGTAATAAAATGGTTGGAATGGATGGCATTTGGATAAATGTAGGTAGGGTATGAGGCGACACAAAGGACAAACATAAGAAAAAAATCATTTTTTATACCTATAGCTATCAATAAAAATGGATGAATTATCAAAAGAAAATTATATCATTCGTTGACTTTTTAAAAAATATATATTTGATCATATTTATAATTTCATAAAAATAATATAATATGGTAGCGACATCTGTTGACCAAAGTTCGGACATATTAGCCAATATTTGTAAACAAAGTCAGATCAGCTGGCCTCGTAAAATTTTTTAGTGGTTGTTTGTAAGGTGTTATGCTCAGCGTTTGTTAGTGCCTAGTCAAAAATTGATTGCTCATTATAGAAAATACTCTTGACTATTTTATAATCTGCCCTATTAATTTAATTAGAATAGGATGGATATCTATCTATATATTTCGCAGAAACAAAGTCCTGAATCTGAAGGGTGAAACGAAAATCCTTTCTACGTGATTTCTTCAATTTACAATAGAAACACTTTAATGCCATTTTTTAATATTTCGTATATAATATCTTCATTTGATGGAAAAGATTCAAACTCAACGGGAAATCCATATTATTATGAGGTTATTTAAACTCAACGTTGAAGGTTTTATCAGGTTTCAAGCTTTCGAATAGAAAGATTTCTATTCATCATCAGGAGAAAGGTGGAAAACTTCGACCTGACAATGAATTTTATGACCAATAGTTGTATGTTGGATACGTCTTTCTATTTCAGCTATCTATCTTTTTGTTTATTATTATTAATTAATCTATTAAAAATTGAAATATGAAACCAAAATTTGATACTACCTATAGTTACTGTTGACAACATTCATTCTCTAGAAAAAATTCTACTTTCTTTATATTTGTAACAAGCTATAGAGGAGCGATAAAAAACGGTCAACCTCTAAAACTATATGTCTACTTCTTTTTGTTCATTTTTCTGTACCTTATTATTATTATATTTTATTATATATATATTTTTATTGTTATTACTATAATATCTATTTGTGTCCTCTTTTGTATGTGTGTTCTCTATTCGTATGCATTACTTATTCTTATGTGTGTCCCATTGATCCTATGTGTCTTGTTGTTTATATGTCCTCCCGATCCTGTGTGTCCTCGTGGTCCTAAGTGTCCTCTTGGTCCTATGTGTCCTCGTGGTCCTATGTGTCCTCTTAGTCCTATGTGTCCTCTTAGTCCTAAATGTCCTCTTGGTCCTATGTGTCCACTTGATCCTATGTGTCCTCTTGGTCCTATGTGTCCTCTTGGTCCTATGTGTCCTCTTGGTCCAATGTGTCCTCTTGGTCCTATGTGTCCTCTTGGTCCTAAGTGTCCTCTTGGTCCTAAGTGTCCTCTTGGTCCTAAGTGTCCTTTTTTATTATTTTGATTCTTCAAACTATAGAGGCGCGATAGAAAACGGTCAACCTATATAGTTATATATCTCTTTCTTTCAATATTATTTTTATATATTTCAGTTTTATTATTTAGATTCATCAAACTATAGCGGTGCGATATAAAACGGTCAACCTCTATAGCTATAAATCTATTCCTATAAATTTTCTTCAAATTCCCCTTTTTTATTTATTTCATTTTTTTTTTTTTTTTTTTTTTATTCTTCTAACTATAGAGGCGCGATAGAAAACGGTCAACCTCTATAGCTATAAATCTATTCCTATAAATTTTTCCTCAAATTCCACTTTTATATATATATATATATATTTTTCTCCCTCTAACTATAGAGGCGCGATAGAAAACGGTCAACCTCTATAGCTATAAATCTTTTTCTTGAAATTTCATTTTATTATTTTGATTCTTCAAATTATAGAGGCGCGATAGAAAACGGTCAACCTCTATATCTATATATATCTTCAAATTTCTTTTTTCTATATTTCTTTACTATTATTCTATTTTTTATTTCGAATATACTCATGTTCACACATCTATTTTCAGTTTATTTTCTAATGTTTTAAATTTACAGTTGACTCTTCAAACTATAGATGTATTATAAATCAGTTACGGCATTTATTAACAATGGGTATCAATGCAGGTGTTACATCATATGCTCTATTGATTGAATTTTGATGATGCAGTGTATAGAATGATTCTAATCTTCTACGGTGCCAAACATTTTGATTTCGATGTAAAACTTTGGCATCTGTGAAATTGAAAGTGTGTCCAGTGTCTCGTGAGTGTTGGTAAACCAAACTATTTTCTTTTCCTATTCTAACGTCTTTTTTATGTTCATCAATTCTTGTGTGTAAGTTTCTTCCTGTTTCTCCTATATATTCACTAGTGCATTCATTACAATCTATTTTATACACTACATTGCATTTATCTATACCTTTTACTATGTCTTTTGGTTTTACTAGGGAATTCTTGATAGTGTTCGTTGATTTATTACCTAGATATAAGTTGAATGGGGCTAATATTCTCTGTAATCTTTCACTTGTCCCTGAAACGTATGGTGCAGCTATGAATTTTCTCTCTATGTCATCAATCGTGTTAGTATCATTTCTATTACTATTTATTGTACGGAATTTGTGAATTTCGTTATTTATCATTTTCTTCGGGTATCCATTGTTAGTTAATTGTTCTTTAATTAGTATCAGTTCTTCCTCTAGATGTTCTTCACTGCAAATTTTGAAAGCTCTACTTACTAGTGATCTAATCGTGCTTCTCTTGTGAGCAATATGAGAAGAGCTATTGTAATTTAAAAGTCTACCAGTATTACTAGGTTTCCTATAAATTTTGAATTTCAAAGTACCATCTTGGTGTCTTATTACTTTTAGATCTAAATATGGTAAAGTTTGATTTCTTTCGCTTTCTAGAGTGAATTGTATGTTCGGGTTTACAGCATTAATAAAATTTAGTAATTGATCTTGACTATTTTCAGGGATAATTGCTATTACGTCATCTACATAACGCTTCCATAAATTTATGATATAAGAAGAATTATCTATTATGTTTTTTTCTATTTTCTGCATTACTATTTCTGCGATTACTACCGAAATTGGTGATCCCAAGAGGACACATAGGACCAAGAGGACACATTGGACCAAGAGGACACATAGGACCAAGAGGACACATAGGACCAAGAGGACACATAGGATCAAGTGGACACATAGGACCAAGAGGACATTTAGGACTAAGAGGACACATAGGACTAAGAGGACACATAGGACCACGAGGACACATAGGACCAAGAGGACACTTAGGACCACGAGGACACACAGGATCGGGAGGACATATAAACAACAAGACACATAGGATCAATGGGACACACATAAGAATAAGTAATGCATACGAATAGAGAACACACATACAAAAGAGGACACAAATAGATATTATAGTAATAACAATAAAAATATATATATAATAAAATATAATAATAATAAGGTACAGAAAAATGAACAAAAAGAAGTAGACATATAGTTTTAGAGGTTGACCGTTTTTTATCGCTCCTCTATAGCTTGTTACAAATATAAAGAAAGTAGAATTTTTTCTAGAGAATGAATGTTGTCAACAGTAACTATAGGTAGTATCAAATTTTGGTTTCATATTTCAATTTTTAATAGATTAATTAATAATAATAAACAAAAAGATAGATAGCTGAAATAGAAAGACGTATCCAACATACAACTATTGGTCATAAAATTCATTGTCAGGTCGAAGTTTTCCACCTTTCTCCTGATGATGAATAGAAATCTTTCTATTCGAAAGCTTGAAACCTGATAAAACCTTCAACGTTGAGTTTAAATAACCTCATAATAATATCTTCATTGACTGAACCTAAATTTAGAAATTGCAGACTTCAGAGGGAGCTCTTGAATTAATTCCTATGTTACCATTAAATTAGCTGAGTGAAATTCTTAAAAATAGATGATTTTAAAAACTTAGAAATAAAAAATACCTAATTCATTCTAATTTTCCAAATAATGGATTCTAGTTCAATCTACAATCAAGATCAAGATATGGGAATAATTTGGAACATTTTTAACAACAATTGATACAACTAGTACCTAAGAGGCTAAGGGCTAAGTTGAATTAAAATCTTGAATTTTCAATAATTTTTCCAGACTGGTTACCTAACTACCTACTTTAACTTACAGCTCGTTTTTTTCTTTTTGCAAGACTTTGAACCCACACTAGAAATTATTGAAATAAGAATTTAGAGGAAATAACTATATTATAATATTTTCTTGAAGATAAGTCTTGGTACCACCGTACCTACCTACTTACAAGTTACATTCCAGACTGCAAGTCTGCAGGAACTGGTTAAGTGTTCTCCAAGAAGTCCTCTATTTTGATTTTGGCTTCTGATCTCGGTAAAATACATGTAATGATAGAAATATAGGAGGAAATTAAGGATTGTTTGCTCATAAAATATTAAAAATGTCAGATGTCCCATATTTTGCAGACTGGCTTACATTTAATGTAATACAAACTTATTTGAAACTCATTCAAAATATTTCTAAAGGTTATCCCAAGTAAAATAGTATGGCTCATATACTCTCCAATGTCTCCATCTGTATCTCCAGCTCCTTCCTAAAAACACAAAACTCTCTCCAAAATGATCAAATTAATAATTATCATAAATTCTCTCCAAAATAACATTGTATGATTGTAGCATAGGATAAAATTAGATATTTCTCGCCATTTGCAATTGAAGGGCTCAAAATAACTGACAAACTTGCCATTAAAATGGCGAGTTTGGACATGCTCTATTACTTGGAGGTTATCTACAGAAGGTGTTTGGAAATGACTGCCGGAATCCTGTAGTCAAAGTCTTGTTCGCTTCAAGACGCTCTACGAGTCTTCGTCACCTTCTCAATTGTTATTTGTTACTGCGTCGTAATTTATACCAAACAGCTTCACATACGAAATTCTATCATATTATGAAACGATTGAGGTTTTTCCGAATACAAAATATTTTGTGTTGTAGCCCAGAAATGGAAATCATCAAATCAAGTTAATCATTGAAATCAAGAGGATTGAGTTCTTACTGAGTGCTGGCCAGAGATCCAGTCACCCAGTGTATCTTCTGGTAACTTGTCTTTGAAATTTTTTTTCATGAACAGTGAAGAAATGCTTAGCCACTCCGCCCACTCTTTTACAATGAGATGGAGCACCGTCTTGCATCCACCAAAGTCTGCGTCATGTTGCAGACTTGCAGTGGTTCAAAAAAAGTTTGCCACACTTTGTCTCTCAGCAAAGCCATGTTATAGGAATCATTAACAGAGTCATAAGGGCCGTCTTCATTGATGAATGCTTGGACAATAGATTGATGAACAAATATCATTACTTTTTTGTATTTTCTACAGTTTCAGTCGACAATATCATGTGGAATCTCATCTGCAAATTATGATGCAGCAATAATTGTCAATGAGTTTCAAATAAGTTTGTATTACATGAAATGTAAGTACCAAGCCATATCTTCAAGAAAATATATATGTTTCTTCTAAATTCTTGTTCCAAATATTCCTAGTTGGAGTTCAAATTCTTGCAAAAAGAAAAAAAAACACACTTTACATACTACATATATATATTCTGCTGAGTGTTGATAAGCCAGTCTGCATAAACTGGTAAAGTGTTCATAGAAATTTCTTATTCTGATCACAGTAAGTTTAACCAGTCTGCAAAGTGTGTCTAATCTGTCTGCAAGATTTCATATTGAGGACAATTTGTCTCCAAAGATTTTCAAATCTGTCTCCAAAATGACCAGAATTCTCCAAAATGTCTCCATGTAAAAATAAGAATTAATTAAAATATAGTCTCAAAGATCTTACTAAGATATTTTTCCCTCTAAAAATGTATCCAAAGATCTTGGCGACATGGATGCGCTTTGCAGACAGCAAAATTAATGTAAGTACAGGGATTAATTCAGAAGTGTTCTTAGCAAAATTAATGTAAACATAGGAATTAATTCAAAATTGTTTGTAGAGAATATCCCAATTATCTCCCATATTCTCCAGACTGGCCGATAAGAACTTCCTCCTATATTTTAATATTTATTGTTATAACTTGCATGTATTTTGCTGAGAACAGAATGAACAATCCAGCTTATTTAATTTTTTCTTATATTATTATTTCCAATTTGCAGGATAATGGATAATTGGATATGGAGCATTTTTTACATTTTCTGTGCAAACAATCCCTATTTTCCTCTTATATTTAGTACTATAATTTTCATATAGTTTAGTTTACTGAGAACAGAAGACAAAATTACAAACACTTTGAGCATTTTAGCTCAAATAAGATTTTAAAAAATGCCATTTGTGAGTGTTATGCACTGATAGTCGTCTCTCTTTTAAAACATTTCCTGTATCATGGATACTGTCTCACCTATAATTCAATTGTCCAGTAGCTTCTGATTATATCCAAAACTATTTGAATTTAAAAAATACTTTGTTAGTATTTTCTGGAATCGGTGTAAATTCATCGTATCAGTTGATATTTGTTAACTTTGATAAAAAAAGGGTGCTAGTACAATTGCCACCCAAATTATATTATTCAGCAAAGTATACAATTTGTCACTCTCAAACGGTCAAACCCCAGTCTGGCATCTCTAAATCTTAATATTAAATATTACAACCATGCAATGAATTTAACTAGTGAGGAAATCTTAAATTTAATATAAGATAAATATTCCGGATACCTATTTTCTGATGGTTAAGATGGTATCAGATCCTAAATCTTCTAAACTTACATTTGTGGCTAGCAGCTGTTTGAAAAGTTGTTTAGTAACTACCTATCAGTGATAACATTTGCATATATGAAATGCACAGTTGGAAAATAACTAGGCTCTTTATTCATTTAATTGAGGTTTTCTCAGTAGTTTAAAAAATAATACCTCATTCTATTCTTTTTTCAATTCTATTCTCTTCAACCATTGACACTAACAGTAAATTTATTTTAAAAATATTGAAGAGCTTCAAAGTTTCACATATCGAATGATTATATTTGTTATTGTTATGTACTGAAAATGTGTAATGTCACTGAAAAGTTATATTGTGAATACCAAAATGATTAGAAAGAGTGGTTATTCACTGTAGGTAGGTACTTAATTTATTTTAAAGACATATTCCCTTTGAGTATCTCTTTTGTCAGTTCTTTTGTTCATTGAAATGATTTTTAATTTCCATAAACTCAGCTCAAAATTTTACAAATTTCAGACCACCTTTCTTTAACCTTGTTTGACAATAGTAGCTATAACCCGAAAAATGGAGTATGCTGAAGTGAACAGTCCTCAACCACAAGAAGTTGCTGTAAGTTGTGTAAAATTATGGCCTAATTATGTAGCTGAATTAATGATTTATTAGATACTATCATCAGCAATAACATATTTTATACTATTGGCAAATTAATTGGTTATTTCTATTGCATTTTGTAATTTAAGTTTCTAAATTTTCTCTCAGGCTGCACCAGTTCATTTATCATCCGAGGCAGCACCTCTTCCAAATGTCGGCAAGAAAACGTCAGACGAAGAGTACAACAGAAACATGACGAGATGCGTGTCTGCATTGGAACACTCTACCGTCAAAGTGCCGTATGAGTGTCTCAACCGAAAATTCCGGTCTGTTCAGAAACTTCTGGACAGAGAAGAGAAGATGGTAGTGAATTTCATTCAGACTTCAAACAAAGAGGTTCTGCCTAAAATGGGTTCCACCTCTTCCATGAACAAGAAAGAGGTGACTTCTATTATCAAGTCCATGAGGGATCATGTTACATCATTGAAAAGGAAGGCTAAAGAAGCGGTGATCAGTGAGCTGGAGTGTGCGAGAGCTGTTAAAAGACGAGTTGATCATCTACAGTCGGCCACCATTGGCTCTGACACTGAGAGATTCAGTTGGGAAAGAACTAGGTTTGACAGAATACTCACTGATTATTTACTCAGAGAGGGATGCTACAACACGGCAAAAAAGCTCGTGGAAACACGTAACCTAAAAGACTTGACGAATCTGGAGATCTTTGAAACTGCTCATGATGTTGAGAAATCTCTACAGAGGAAAGAAGTCACAAAGTGCCTTGCTTGGTGCCATGAAAACAAAAGCAAACTAAAGAAGCTGAACTCCAACCTGGAGTTTAATTTAAGATTACAAGAGTTCATAGAGATGATAAAGAAAGACCAGCGCATGGATGCCGTGTGGCACGCTAGAAAGCATTTCAACAATGCCGACAGTGACCATTTGAACTCCATTCAAAGAGTGATGGCTCTGCTAGCATTCCCCACAGACACAAACATTGAAGAGTACAAGACTCTGCTCAGTGACAACAGATGGGAAGCCCTTACACAGCAGTTCAGATCTGAGAACCTTCGTATATTCCAACTCAGTCCACAGTGCTCTTTGAATGCCGTCCTTCAAGCTGGACTTTCTGCTTTAAAAACTCCTCAGTGCTACAATACTGTAAGTCATGACACCTGACTTTCATTACAAAATTTTAAAAACTTTTATATAAAATTTGGAACCATGAATATAATTTTTTATCTCTATTGCTTTTATAAAATTAAAAGATTGTTTTAAATTAGATGAGAAGCTAGCTCGTGATATGTTTCTCTTCCTACTGATATTATTCTCGTACAGAGTAAAACAAAATAATAAAGTTTATTGATATAGTTACATGAAAAAAGATGTATACATTCTCAAAATTCAAACCAATTTATACAATAATTAATATCCTCAAGCCCATTGTAGTAGTTAGAAGCTAGCTATACGGTACTTGAAAGCATTTTTTACTATTATATAAGCTTGTATTCATATCTACTTTGTATTTTGTATACCAATAAGTTAATAAATATTATCATCATCATATAGGATGATAGACTCTATCAAATTAATTTCTATAATTAAATTCCGTCTCTCAGAGAAATGACACCTACTGCCCTGAATGTCCTGTGTGTCTCCCACACCTCAATGTGCTGGCAAAGAACCTTCCCTTCGCTCACTGCTCTCAGTCACGAATGGTGTGTGGCATTAGCGGAGACAGGATGAACGAGAACAACCACCCGCTGATGCTTCCTAATGGCCATGTTTATGGCACTAGGGTATGTAGTGAAATATGTCTGAAGATAATTTAATTTTTTTATATATATTTAGGGTAAGTTCTTAATTATCGACCAGATCAGCATATCTGTACATGTAAAAAAATATTTATAATTGTTATTAAACTATTATTTTAATTGGTATCCATGATAGCTGCGTGCATCATGGATACCAATTGCAATGAAGTTAAATAATTATTATATTCTTTTTTCTTACATGTACGAAAATGTGGAACTGGCCGATAATTGAGAACTCTCCCTATTAGCTTGTCTTTATGGTCATTTTCCAGGCACTTGAAAACATGGCTTTGCAGAATAATGGAAATGTGATCTGTCCCCGCACTCAAACCACTTACAGACTCACTGAAACGAAGAAAGTCTACGTCATGTAACACGAAAATGACTTGAATTATTACCTTGGCTGTCGTTTGCAAAATTTGAAAAGCGAGGAGAATCAAACGTCTACAGTTTTTGTTCATAGTAATTCTAAGAGGGTTATAATTTTCAAATTGGAAGATATCGGTATTGACAGTGTAGGTATCCATTGTTCAAAGGTTTGCGATTCTATGGATTGGAAAGATGGTGACATTTTTCTACGGTAATATCTTCTAATTTCAATGTACATAGTGTAAATAGTATTTAAGGATGTGTTCTCAAGAGTTCTCTAATTTTATTGGTTGAATATTCGTCATGAAGGCTGCAAATATTTCAGTAATATACCAAAGTATGTTCGGGATGTTTTGTGCAATTTCGCTGGATTAAAATATGTAGCTATTTATTTTAAATGTTGACTGTTCATTTTGATCAATTTAGTAGCAGTCTGTTACTGAATGAATTGATGATATTATTTATGAAATACTTCACTTCGTTTTTCTATCTCGTATGTATTTATTTTTATATTTAGACTTCGAAATATTTAGTTTTAGTGATATAGGCAATCGCATTGTATGGAACATCTGGTAGAACTGATTTAGTCATGCTAGTGACTGATTTAGTCATGCTAGTGACTGATTTAGTCATCATGCTAGTGAATGATTTAGTCATCATGCTAGTGACTGATTTAGTCATCATGCTAGTGACTGATTTAGTCATCATGCTAGTAGCTAATGACTGATTTAGTCATCATGCTAGTAACTAGTGACTGATTTAGTCATCATGCTATTAGCTAGTGACTGATTTAGTCATCATGCTATTAGCTAGTGACTGATTTAGTCATCATGCTATTAGCTAGTGACTGATTTAGTCATCATGCTATTAGCTAGTGACTGATTTAGTCATCATGTTACCCAGTGACTGATTTAGTCATCATGTTACCCAGTGGCTGATTTAGTCATCATGCTACCCAGTGACTGATTTAGTCACATGAGACTATGATAGCAAGTCACAAGAGTCACTTGCTGTCATCCTGTCCCAGATGCAATAACTTTTTTCATATTAGTTTACTCTAAGTCAATAAGAACTTTTTTCTTTGCCAATAACATCTCCCTGTAAAAAAGTTTTCCTGTAAAATTAGTGTTTTTGTCTATCTGATTTGTATATAGAGTATAGTAATAACAAGTTTTTCAGTCTATACACAATGAAAAATGCATTCAATTGTTTTATTGTCCTAATCACCATTTTTGTTAAAATATGTGTGATCAATTTTAGTTCTCGGTGGGCAATGGCTCTATCCTGAAGCTGCCTTGGGCTCTGAACTGTTGTAATTTTTACCATATTTATCATTTTTTAACGCTACGTGCAGTTTTAGAGGATAGCGCTAGGGTTATGCTCTTCAACTACGAGGTCTTGGATTTTGTGTTAGTTAGACTCGTAGGCTTCATTTACTATCGCCTCTTCATTTTCCTCTTCCATCCGTGAGTGCAGTCACAGGTTCTTGTGTCCCTTTTTGTCACATTTCTTGGTAAGTGACGGTATTCAAGGAGTAGCTGTTCTGCATTCATGAGCCCATCATAACTGTGGTAGGTGACTTTGTTCATGGAACCACTTTCCTTTCTGACTGCTTCTTCCAGTTCCTTGTACTTCATTTCATTTTGTCGTCAGCAATATGGCCTTTGGTTCCGAAGCAGCCTTTAAAGGTCCTCTCCAGGCTCCGGGAAAAAAATGAGTTTATTACATAATATTATAGAACTAAGGTCTACGATCATTATTCCGCAAACCACATACAATTCGATTCAGTATATATTTTATTATTTGCTTTTAAAGTTTTTTATTACTCTGTTAGCAACAATTGAGCGAATCTCCAACCTGACGCTGAGAAAGAAGATTGTACACTCTTTGTTTTGATTTCAAATTTAGATTTTTAAACAAACAACTCGTTTTTGGAATTCTTTTAAGATATTAATTATTTCTAAAAGTATATAAACGTTTCTATAATAAGTTCATCCAAATTTCAACCTTTAAACGAATAATATATAGATTTATTAAACCAAATACTTAGTTGACAATCAAAACAAATGGTGTACATTCTTCTTCTTCAGACTGAAACTTAGAAAGTCGGAAGTAAAGTAGGTTTTGTAGAATTTTGATTATAAAAATCTTTAAAAGCATATAAAATTAAAAATATGCTATCAAATTTGATGCGGTTTGTAGTAAAATGATAAGATACATTAGCCTCGTTGATTTAAGCAATAAAAAAATTTGCTTGGAGGGGACCTTCAAACTCCTACTAAAATTATTTGGAATAATATACGTAACTATTTGAGTTACTTGATATTACACTTTGAAGTTCTAAATAGAATAAAAACATTTCATAATAACACATGAAAAATATAGTTATTCATACTTCATGGGGTTTCAATTGTGAATTAACTTTTCCACTTTATAATTGCATTAACCTATTTATAAACTGAAAGTTGGCAGCAATAATTTGTTTAGGAAAATTTAATGGATTATGAGTAATTAAAACTATTGAAAGGAATATATATAGTTAGAATTTTTTTTATATTGAATGAGTTTATTTCTTTATATAACTAGTTTTTATATGAATTTGACATAAATTTCTTGATGCATACAGTTACTATAAAGTAAGTTGACCTACATCTTTATTGGTTGCACAATTTATCTTTCTCATAGGCTAGTGTCTTATGGTAACGCCCCTTATCTAGTAACTGCGAGCATTTGCTAATTGCTTTTAATGTATTCCATGAACAAACTATTTTATTCCCCTATAATGAGATTTAACCTTAATCTAGAATTTTTTGTTGATATAGGGAAAGTTAGAATTAACATACATTTTCATATTAGTAAAAGCTACACAATTCAACATTTTAATGATATCCATGAAACCTGTAAGAAGCATGGATACCTCTTACTATAACTAGTTGAATGTTAAATTATGGAGCTTTTTTCTTATGACTGAAAATGCAGAACTGGCATACACTTCATGAATTATTTTCAGTGTTCAACATGAACAGAAAAATGATAACCAACCTCAAAAATGTAAATAATACAATGACAACAATTGAATATCATTTATGTACAATGGGAGACATTAATTATTTTCTAGAATATACTCCTTGGGCCAGTCAAATATCTTGGGGAAAGAGTTTAGTTTTTGTTCATCTATGTGGTCTAATCTGGTAGGCACAGGGAATTGTTGTCTCAACTGAGCGTTTATGTTCTCAATTATTGGGGAGGGGATCTGTAGTGAAAAAATATGAAAGTTTATTAAAAACCTTCAAACAATTTTATCCAAAAAATTTTTTTATTAAAAACTTTTAAACAATTTTTATTGAAAAGATTTCTTTAGTAAAAACCTTCAAATAATTCGAACAGATTTTGAGTGACTTATCAAATTTGGAATTTTCGATAAACGAGAAAGAAAATTTAGAATATTGAACTGAGCACTGATGTTATCATTAAAGGTTGCCAAACAGCAAAAAGTTATTTCTATCCATGTGAAGTAGTCTCTGGTTAACAGAAATGACACAATCCAACACTTCTAAATATAATACTTTCAATTAAGCAATTAAAATTTATTAAAGCTTAGAGTAAGTTACGAATTAGCGGTCAGTTCTACATCTTCAGTCATATAAGAAAAAAGGATCTAATAATAATAAAAATAATTTTATATCATTTTTTCCTATATGATCGAAGATGATGAAGTGACTGAGAATTTGTAAACTAGTATAATAGTTTTTCCTAATTATATTTTCACAAATTAGAACCCATTCCCTCACCTCTTCTTCAGGATAGACGTGCAACCTCGCCATTCTAGGTCTTCTGAGCAGATTTCCTTTGAGAGTAGAGTAGCACGCACGCTGAAATATCTGAAAAAAATTGAAAACAATAATATTTCTAATAATATCAAGTTTGCTAACCATTCAAGGACAAATAAAAAAAAAATTATGGTCAAAGGTAGGTAAAGTCACTAGTAACAGTAATCTTTACACTTTAGTTACTAAAGTGTAAAGATTACTAATACAATAAAACTCCTGTATAGTGAAGCATCCTGATTAGTAGAACCCTGTATAACGAACTAACCCCTATAGTGAACATATTTAGTTTAGTCTGCCACAAATTATCTTAAGTTCTCTATGAATCTCTATATAGTAAATTAGTTATATTTCATGAAATAAAAGTTCTGCCAGAGCAACTCCTCTATAATGAAGTCATGTATAGTGAACCAATTTGATTTTTATAGTCTTGAGAATTGAAATACGCTATATAATGAATTTATTTGAAAAAGAAAGAAAATATTTTGTGTAGTCTGCAATGAAGAGGCCAGTTTTCCATTCCTCTCTCATATCCTCTACAGTGAAGTGAACTAGTTGAAATTCAGTATAAAGGAGTTCTACTGTACCTAGTATAGATGTCTGTAATAATTATGGTATCGGTACAGCTCTAGTAAAGTTACTAACTAAAGTGGGATCAGTGTCATGCACTTGGTGAGCTAGAGTCCATGAGCCTCCCTTTGCTCTTCCGGTGTGATGGAAATAGACACGCCTCTCCCACTCATCTCCGGGCAAGGCAATGTGAGCGCTATTAATGACTACAACGTGATCTCCACAGTCATCTGGAGAAGAAAGACACATTTAGTAACAAGATAGTGTATCTATCAAGTGCATAAACATTCAATTGCCATAATAGCTACTTGAGAAGTGGCTGTTAGCTATCTATTTAATATAGGTCATACACTAATTTAGCTTTGAGGTTTTTTTTATTTGACCTGGTGTAAGACATAAGTTACAAATTACTGGTCGGTTCACATCTTTGGTCATGCAAAAAATATATATATATATAATTAATAGTTATCATTTTATTTGGATTTTGGATACCAAATAAATTAAGAATAACTGTCATATTTTTTTTCTTATATGACCGAAGATGTGAAACAGAAAGCTAATTTGTAACTTACCCTATCATTGTCTACTTCAACACCCACTTCCAGAGAACTGTGAATGTCAGAGTACAGGGAAGTTATCCTATTTCATTGTTAACATACTTAGCTCATGGAAAATTGGTTTGTTTTTGCCAGACAGAACATTGGTGATGAGCTTTGCAGATTCAAATGGATTTTGCCACTTGGCATCATATAAATACCACATTCGGCCAAATGTTGCCCATTGCTGAAAAAAGAAGATATGTTAGAAATATAAACAAAATTTAAATATCTACTATCTAGCTCATCATTTATTGAACTCTTCACTACGGTCTAAAGACTTTTGAATATTATATTTAAGAATAGAAATTATTATTTTCATTATTTCATATATATAAATAGGCTACTAAGGCCAGCATCATCATAGTACACATTTAAAGTTTCAAAATATTAAATATACTATACAAAATTACCTATCAAATTATTACTAGACTAAAGGAACTGGTGGAGTGTTCTGAGTGTTCTCCAAGAAATCCTCTATTTTTTATTTTATGGCTTCTGTGAATCTGTTCTCAGTAAAATGCATCTAAATATATTTATAGATATAAAATTATGAATTGTTTCCACTGAAAATGTTAAAAATGTCCCATATCCTACAGAATGCCCGAATAGGATATTAAATTATGATCTATTAATCATTGGCAGTGTAGCACATTATATTCAAATCCACTGATCCAGTCTGTAGAATGTGGGACATTTTTTACACAATCTGTGTGAAGGGTACATAGAATAACCAAAACGGACCGATTAAGGACCAAAACGGATCGAATGGGGACCAAGCCGGATCTAATTGGGCCAAAACGGAGATAAGTAGTTCATAAAAAACACTTAAATAGTTAGTACTAGGCCAGTCTGCAGAATGTGTCTCTTCTCCCGCTGAGATTTTATTTTGAGATAGAGTTGCTCTCTGACTCTCAGCAGCAGATTCAGAATCTCCCGCAGCTAAATTAATGGTAACATAGGAATTAATTCAAAATCTCTCGCAGCTAAATTAATGGTAACATAGGAATTAATTCAAGATCTCCCGCAGAGATCTAAAATTTCTAAAATTCAATCAAAAACTCCCGCAAAGAGTCTTGGAAAAATGTTCCATATTCTGAAGACTGGGTACTAGGTATACATTGGAGAAAAATAATAATATTTAGAATGAGTTATTAAACTGATAATAGCTACCTTAGCCTACCTACCTACTTATGTTGAAAAAAACAATAGCTACTTTGAATGCTCATATCCTATAAGCCGGAAATTATTCTTCAAAAAATATTTCAAAGGTCCCCTGAGGCCTGAGCCCTCCACTCAAAAATTTTTTCAGTCCGATTAGATCCGCCGATCTGGCTTGGTCCCCATTTGGTCCGTTTTGTACTTAATTTTGTCCATTTTGGACCACAATTAGTCAGTTTTGGTCCCCAACCAGACCGTTATGGTCCCCAATCGGACCGTTTTTGTCCTCAATCGCCAATCTGCAGAAACTGGTAAAGTGTTCGTAGAGATCTCTTATTCTGTTCGTAGCAAAATTAATGTAAATATAGGGATTAATTCAGAAGTGTTTGTAGCAAAATTAATGTAAATATAGGAATTAATTCAAAATTGTTCGGAGAGAATATCCCAAATATCTCACATATTCTGCAGACTGGCAGTCAATCGGTCCGTTTCCGTCCAATTCGGTGATCCTATACACCGTCTGTGTGAACAATCTTTTTTTTTCTCCTAGCTATCTTTACATACATTTTACTGTGTACTGAACAGAGGGTAATATTAAATTAGAGAAGATCTTGGAGAACACATTAACAGTTTCTCCAGTCTGGACTCTGGTAGGATTTAGTGAATAGAGTCCAAGATAAAGTTCTTTACTTGATTTGTCAGTATGATTAATGATATGCAATAAATTTTATTAAGGAGAGAAAATGATATAAAACATACCTGAACTCTTCTGGTAGCAGACATTCTGTTAATTTCTGTATTATTGTGTTGATCTCACACTGACTGGTTAGTCTGGAAAAGAACAATAGATCAACTTAAATGATATAACTAGGAAGGTTGAAAAACTTCTAAATCACATTCTAAATAAGTAAAACAGCATAGAATTTATAAATTAAATTTTCGATATATTCCTAAGGTCTGGTATCAGTATCAGTATCATAATTGCAGAGTAGGGCCATTCACAACGGCACTCTAACTCGCATCGATTTGACACCCTCATCATAATAACTCCAGTAAAATACCAGGTGCAGAGTAGCATGCATGCTAATGCCCCCTACACCCGTCCCCACACAAGTCAAAATCGCTCATATGTATCCATAGTAAAATGAAAAAAAAAAATATATAAATACCTATTCAGGCATGTCATATTAAAATTTCTTTATTTTCATTCCATTTAAAAACACAAAAATATGAATATAAAAATAAATATAAAAATAAACCAGAGAGACAGGGTCAACCGAAGTAGAAATGCAACACACAGCGTACTGGGAGAGATAACCGACACACACAGGGTTCTCTTCCACAATACTCCACCCTGCCAAGAGCAAGGGAGGAGCGCGTACTAGGAGAGATGATCGACACACACACACACACACACACACACACAGGGTTCTCTTCCGCAACACTCCACCCCAGAGTGGAATAATAACTCATTTCAGATTGACTAGTAACTCTGTTAGGAATTTAGAATGAACAAAAATTACTCATTTTAACCCTAAAAAATGCAGAAATCAGTAAATTATTTTATAAATTTCAACTCCGCAGTGAAAACGAATGTAAAATAAGTCATTTAAGCTTCACAATTGGGCTTGTTGTGATGATAAACATCACTGATGGGAATGCTGAATGCATGAAGTTAGGAGTAACTCTGTTAGAATTTATGTATTGTTTTCCAGTCTGGACTCCACCCTGCCTAGAGCAAGGGAGGAGTTCGTACTGGGAGAGATGATCGACACACACACAGGGTTCTCTTCCGCAACACTCCACCCTGCCAATAGCAAGGGAGGAGCGCGTACTGGGAGAGATGATCGACACACACACAGGGTTCTCTTCCGCGACACTCCACCCTGCCAAGAGCAAAGGAGGAGCGAGTACTGGGAGAGAAAAATGACACACACAGACAGGGTTCTCTTCCGCAACACTCCACCCTGCCAAGAGCAAGGGAGGAGCGCGTACTGGGAGAGATGATCGACACACACACACACAGGGTTCTCTTCCGCAACACTCCACCCTGCCAAGAGCAAGGGAGGAGCGCGTACTGGGAGAGATGATCGACACACACACAGGGTTCTCTTCCGCGACATTCCACCCTGCCAAGAGCAAAGGAGGAGCGAGTACTGGGAGAGACAAATGACACACACAGACAGGGTTCTATTCCGCAACACTCCACCCTGCCAAGAGCAAGGGAGCCAAGTAGGTATTTTGGATATAACTAAAATGCAGAAAAATGGAGAGTGTGTGATGCGTGTGTATAGATATCGCGCCTATTTCTCTCTTGTCGATAAATCGATTGAAGGACATTAATAATTGATTATAATAATGTGATTTTATTTTTCAAAATCCGATATTATTTAATTTAATAAATTCTCAACTACAGCGTCAGCTACTGATGAACATCTTAGGTACCTACCACAAGTGACAGAGCACGATAGAGCTAACTTTGCACTTTTCGTTGTAGGTAGGCTATGTTTTTCTTCACGTTCTTAGGTAGGGTAATGGCTCCTTGTATCATACCTCTCCATTTATCGTCTCGTTTCAGCCCTTTCCATCTATAACAAGACTTAGAAACATATCTATGGTTTAGGTATTTACAAATCGATGCTCACATATATTTTCAATATTCTTACAAAACTTTATATCATTTGAGCTCAATTTATAGTTAGTTAGAGTGTTAACTTATGAGAGGTATGACGATACCGTCGATACTGTAAATACAGGATAAAGCTACCGAAAACGAAAATGAAAATATAAAATTTTAAGTTTAAATTTTATTTAATTGTGAATATTAATCATTTTTGTGCATATAGGCTCGAATACAGTTGTCTAACTTTATTGAAATACATCTGATTATGAAAACAAACAGATCGCAGCGCCATACCTAACTACAGATACGGTGAACAATGAACATGCCAGTTGTATGCATATAATAATATTGGCCTACATACTTTTCTGATTATTCTTTGTATTCACGACAATAAGATTTCCAAATATATAATATTAATTACTAACAATTTTTTTTACAATAACTAATATTTTTATTGAGTCTACTGCCCCCTTAATTCCAGTGAAGCAATCATCCAAGCTACGCACGTAAATTTCCGTAATTTAGTGACTGATGTGCAGCGTGAGTAATTTTTAATTTGACAGTAATAAATTAATAAAATGGATTACCTAGGTATCCTCTTTTCAATTATTTAGATTATTTACAGGTTAGGAAATAACTATAAAGCTTGGGTATCTTATTATATTAGGTTAGAATTGAGGGAATATCTACTTATTTGTTTTTATATTACCTAAACTTTGTTCATCCATATTTCAAACTTCAATCAAAGTGCTCTTAGTATTACTGTATTGACTGAGACAGTGAGACTGAATTGAAGTTATAATATCGTTATTGAAACAATAACAGACTAACAGTCTAACATACAGTTACATACTCATAAGTTATAAACTCTCCTTCAATCTCTCCCCAGTCTGCAGTAAATGCCTAAATGGTAAGGTGCCATTTTTAATGATGTTTTAGAGGCTCTCAGGCTGATAAATTGGAAGCCAATTTTTGAGCCAAAATTTCACTTAAAAAATTGGGCCAAGCCAATATGACTCAGTTTTTGAAGATTTCAAGCCAAAATTAACATTATAACAAACTAATAAACCAAGTAAAATAGCATGTCTCATAAACTCACCATTTGTCTCTCCAAAATTCAACAAATTCTCTCCAAAATGATCAAATTTTCAAAAATTCTCTCCAAAATAACATTGTAGCATAGAAGAAAAATAGATAAAACTCGCCATTTGCAATTGAAGGGCTCAAAATAACTGTCACAAACTCGCCATTAAAATGGCGAGTTTGGACATGCTTTATTACTTGGCTAATAAACAAAGGAATTATTTCTAAATATTTGAGCCAATTAATTAGACATATCTGAGTTTTGACCTTTAGAAATAAGAAATTGAAGCCAATTAATTGGCTTTAAGTTTTTAACTGACATACTACAGTATTACTACTTATTATTACTTTGTAACATGGCCATGCGTAAAGTGTTCATAAAGATTTCTTATTCTGTTAGTAGGAAAAATTGTGTAGCAAAATTGATGTAAATATTTTAATATTGGGAATAATTCAGAATTTCAGAAGTGTTCATAGCAAAATTACCAGTGGCGGTCTGCACTCTGCGACTCTGCAGAATATGGAACATTTTTCCAAGACTCTGTGGGAGTTTTTGATTGAATTTTAGAAATTGGAGATCTCTGCGGGAGATCTTGAATTAATTCCTATGTTACAATTAATTTAGCTGCGGGAGATTCTGAATCTGCTACTGAGAGTCGGAGAGTAACTGTCTCTAATTAAAATCTCTGTGAGATAAGAGACATATTCTGCAGACTGGCAAAATTAATGTAAATAGCTTATAGCTGTATGAATTAATTCAAAATTGTTCTGAGAAAATATCAGGCAATATCTCAAAACTCAATTATCTCCCCTATTCTGCAGGCTGCCCATTCTAAAAGTAAAGCAGGATTTGTGGATTAATCCTGTGCGGCTGTGTCCAAGTTTTATTTAATTTCTATGTTACCATGTTAATTGCTGTGCCCAAATCTCGATTTCTGAAAAAAATCCTTGGTCTTAGGAGCCCTTCTTTTCAGACTGGTACTGGTAGTTCTAGTTCCAGGGGCCGGGGTAGTAGACTGCCGATTGGGTCTCGCCAGACTCCAGCAATCTCCAAAAGAAGCAATTTTTCTCTCCCTAAATGATAAATAATCATTAATAATTTAATGTTCTTAAAATATTTGAAAATATCATTGTAGCCTTGCATAAGTCATAGGAGAAAATTATACATTTCTCTCCATTAAGACAAAGTGTTTGTAGAGATCTCTTATTCTGTTTGTAGCAAAATTAATGTTTAAGGGGACCGTTCCGGTATTTTTTACATTTCTTTCGTTTTTTTTTTTTTTTATTTAGTTACCTTGCAAATCTATCAAAGAAAACTCACAAAAAATTTCATTCACCTAGCACGTTTGTAAGTGTGTCAAACACGCTTCTCAGTTTGGGGGTTAGGTTGTTTTGAGGTTGTTTTGGAGGTTGTTTTTGTGTTGTTTCTGTTGTTTTTTTGCCTCCCATTTATGGTTGAAGGCTTTGTCGCTGCCTGGGTTGACCCCCGAAAAGCATAAATATTATTTTTTAAATTAAAAAAAAAAAAAAAAAAAATTTAAAAAAAAAAAAAAATTGAAAACTTTCTTTCTTCCTCCATTATCTAGGTACCATTTTTCTCAAATTTTCCACGTTCAAAAGTATAGAACGTTTTGGGGGTTGGTGCTACAGAAAAATGTATAAGAGCTAATATGTTCAGACCGAAATTCCTAAGGTCGTCTAGAAGCCCTTTTCCTCTTAAGTTTTCTATAAACAATTTATTTTTTGAAAAAAAAAAAAAAAAAAAAAAAAAATTTTTTTTTTTTTTTTTCAAATAAAAAATTTTTCAGATCGAAATTCAAAAAAAGGGCTTCTAGACGACC
The DNA here is from genome assembly GCA_947561585.1 of Caprella mutica. Classification (NCBI taxonomy): domain Eukaryota; kingdom Metazoa; phylum Arthropoda; class Malacostraca; order Amphipoda; family Caprellidae; genus Caprella; species Caprella mutica. Next base: position 223,177 of record CANNZV010000572.1, on the reverse strand, counting down.
TTAGGATAGTAGTAGAGAACATATTAGCTTCAATAAATTTTTCTGTAGCACCAACCCCCAAGCCGTTCTATAGTTTCCCGGGGGGGGGGTCGAAAAAGGTTTTTCGACCCCCACGGGGGAGGGGGGCCCCAAAATGAAAAAATCTCAAAAGAGAGCATATGATTATTTTTCATTTTACACCTTATGTTAAAATCTCAGCTCAATCGGACAAGTATTATTGGTACATCCTAAATACCGGAACGGTCCCCTTAATAGCTATAGGGATTATTTCAGAAGTGTTTGTAGCAATATTTATGTAAAGTAAATATAGGAAATAATTCAAAATTGTTCAGAGAATATCTCAAAAAACCCAAATATCTCCCATATTCTACAGACTGGCCTAATAGTTAATAACTATAAAAAAATTCAATAATTTTCAAATCATCTCATTTATATGATTCATATGTAGACCTATTTATAAAAATAATAAATAACCTATTTTTAAATTTAAAGCAGGATGCTATTATTGCTGCCCACCTAACCATTCTCATTTTTATTACCAAATATTTAATCTTTCTCAACTCTGACCTTATAGCTTTTTTTTCAATTTATACTATAGTACGAAAATACAAACAATTTTTGATGATTCGGTGCCTTCCGCAATGCCTTCAGCCAAGACAAAACTTCACACAACAGGCCTACAGATATGGCATTGGGTTATCTGCAATTGGTGAGTAGCTCTTGCGAGATAGAAAATTAATTAAAAAAATTATCTAATGATTATATGATCAGAAATTAAGAAATATAATTAATTGAAAAAATTATCTGATGATTATTTGATCAGAAATTGAGGAATATAATTAATTGGTAAATTTTTCTTGTAATTTGTTAATTTACTTTTTTTGCTTTATCATTTATATTGTTAACTATGTATATATAGTAGTTATAAATCCTATTTATTAGACATTTTGTTTAGTCACAAATCATAAAAAGACAATGTTTTGAAGTAGGATAATTGATATATCAAATTTTGAGCAAACGTCAGTGACTTTCTTATTTACTAAAAGATAAATTGTTCCTTGCTTCATGCAAATATTCTATGAACAATTTAGCATCTCTCTTTGTTCATTAAAACAATATTTCACCTATTCTGATTTCTCGAAAAATTGGAAAAAAATGATTCTTTCAAGTTTAACCTTCTTATAGTTATTCTGATTCATCATTTTTCAATTCAAGAATCAATTGATTTTTTTTATATCTGATAGAAAGGTTCAAATACTGACATTTGTAGATAAAAACAAACTTACAAAACTGTCCTGGTTGTTTTTAAACTTCATGCAAACGTCCTGGTCCTTATTATATTACACTTTGGCTTTTATTCCTGTTGAATTTGTGTAACCATTGTTTTCAATTGAATTTTTTCATGTAGATCATTCTACAACAGTAATAACTCATCAGTTTCTTATAGAAATATTTTGAATTTGTCAGTACACGCTTGAACTCACCAGTGAATCTTTTTTCAGGCGTAGTTTTGAATTGGCTGGGTGTGGCTGACTCTGCAATAGAACATGTGAGGTACCTAGGAGTATTTCTCGTCATAGTTGGCTCCTTCCTCATTGTAGCGTCTATGGGTCACTGGATGATAGCAGGCTCTCAAGCTCCGACACAGGTTTGTTGTTGCTAGTGATGCAAACATTAATAAAAAAAAAATTGTTTGAAAAATATTTTTTTAAAACATCAAATAAAAAATATTTTTTGCAACAATAAATGCTAGCCACTCTCTTGTTGGTAAATTATAAATCTTTTGTAGCTCAAAAAGAAAAGTTCATTCAATTAATTTATATCAGTTCCAATTAGCTATTTACTATTTTCAAACGAATGAACTATATTTTTATAAACATTTCAAATCTTTTTAGATTTAATTTATGTTCCACACTAATTTGTGAAATTGTTTCAATCTATTTTCAATAAAAATTAATATTTCACTCTATTCAAACTTATAAATAAATAATTAAAGAAAAGTGTGATTATTGTCCTAAAGCTAGATCTCAGGTCTTTACTTTCTATTAACCAATAGTAAAAATGTACTTCTTGACAATTCTTGATTGCTACTAAGAGCTTTAAATATGAAGATATTTATATATATAAACCATATATTAACCATATATTTTTCCCTTCAAGGGACCCTAATTAGAAATTAAAAATGTATTTATAAAACAAACTTTTTTCAGAATTCCTCAAGAGATCCAATAGAAGATGACTCCCACAGAGTAAATGTTGAAGGCAATCAATCAGCTGACAATCTCTCCAATGACCGTGATGGAAATCCTCCAGATTACTATTTGGTTGCAGACAAGCCGCCTACGTACGAGCAAGCAATGTCCAGCTGTGTGCCTAGACTGCCTCTCTCTGCCACTTCATTCACACTACAAAGCGACTCTTCTCTCCCTCCATATTCCTCCAGGTTTGACATCTTGGCAGGCTATGATAGGGAGACAGGGGAGATAATAGAGATGAAGAGTTTAGACGACACCACACATATTCAACCCGTTTCATCCGATGAGACTCAAGAGGCTGAGCCTGATGAGTCTGTGGCAGTTAGAGATGATGCTGAAAATGAAATGTCTAATGGAACTACTAATGAGTTACTTCTGCAACCAAACAGTCTCTGTTCGGTTCATAGTTATGAACAGCGTCCTACTAGTCAACCAAGCAGTCCTTCTATTGTGCAGAGATCTGAAAACTCTCTTCCTAATTTTTCTATTTCAATACCAGAATCTTCTGAATCGATCCAACAATCTTCTGGTTCAATTCAACAATCTTCTGATTCTATTCAACAATCTTCTGTTCCTGTCCAACAATCTTCAGATTCAATCCAACAATCTTGTGATCCTGGCCAACAATCTTCTGAATGAAAATGAAGTCTATCGTTCAATATCGTATACAATTTTAATTTAATTTTTCTACCACTTATTTACATCTTGCAATTATCTAGATAAAAAGAATCCTATTATGTTTTACAAGTAGCGACTGGATATTTCAGCAAGTTGCGCCAACCATCTCGCTTTAGGTGAAGACTGAATAGATGCCTAATGTCGCTGGTGAGTAGTTTAACCTTGGGTAAGTTTCAGGTTATTCACTGGTTCAAAAATTTTGAAACGCAGGAAAAATATTACTATTTAACTTTCATTTTAATTGGTATCCAAGATACCGCAGGTATCATGGATACCTATTAAAATAAAAGTTAAATAATAATTATTATTACACATTTCTTTTGTGTCTGAAAAGATGGAACCATCTAATAAATCGGAACTTACCATAACTCATCTATTAATTAATAAAATCTATTAATTCTTCTCAAGTCAAATTAGAATTCCTCATGACAAAAATTATATCTGTATATTTATTGTTTGTCTTAATAAATTTCATCATTTGTTGTTTGAGAATAATTATTAATTATAGCATCAATTTGACAGCTATCCACGAGATGAAATAGAATATCTGACGGTACCAAAAGATGATGTTAATACGTACCTGCTTTTAAAAGTAACTTCACAATTCTAACTACTTCGTTCACACATGATGTTGTATCCCAATTCATTGACACAAAATAGCTACTATTTAATATTATGACTTGGTACATACAAGTCACTTAGAGCTAAGTTAGCGTTAACTTTTTTTATCATGCTTATTGTTGCCGTATGTATGAGGACAGTAACTCCTACTAATTGCTACAATTTGTCTTTTGATCTTCAGTCAGATTGTTAACGCAGTGCTCTGACTTGCTAATATGGCTATTAAATATTTACCTGAAGGGCCGTACACACGTAGGGTTTTTTAAGTCTTTCCACCAGACTCTTTGCTAATCTCCTCCTCCTACTTTTTCCACGAGAATATAAGAAAAAACGATAAAGCTAATTATTATTTATTTTAGTTGGTATCCATGATACCAACTGAAATAATAATTATATCGTTTTTTCTTATCTCGTGGAAAAAGTAGGAGGAGCTTAGCAAAAAGTCTGGTGGAAAGACTTGAAAAAAAACCTATGTGTTTACGGCCCTTTACTATTTAATTGCTTTGGTAATTAATAATTGGTGGTAGATGAAAGTGGTTTCTGGTCATTCTTGGTTTATATATATATATATTATTTTTTTAAATAATAATTTAAGTTGATGGTGCATAAGCTCTAGAAAAGCACCTACTTTTAACTTAATAAATACAGCAAATCTGAATCAAACTATTTTCAAGTGAGTTACCAGCTGTAAGTTTGCTTATTTACCTTTTAATAGCTAATCATTTTTCAATATCCATCTCAAGTCAGTTTGTGTTTGGTAACAGCGTCATGATTGGACTCAGAATTCTAGGTCCGGTTGCGAACTTTCTGGTCTCAGTTCCTAGTTACCAGACTGTTCCCAATTTTCATACATGAAAGAAAAATACGTATAGGAAATTAGTGTTTAACTTTTAATATCAATGGTATCCATGATACCTGCATGGATAGCTACCACTTAAATTAAAAGTTAAGTAATAATTATTATACATATTTCCTTACTTAACCATAAAAATTGTATCCTCTGATAGCTTGGAACTTGCCTTAAACCGTAATATTGAATAAATGCCGGATTTTTTCGTTTGAGCGGCTCCACTTAGACAGAAAAAGCCCATATACTCTCAATTTTTCTGTTTTCCTCAAATATTGATATTCACCATAATTTCATAAATTTGTGATTCGAGCTAAGTTCAGTCGTGTAATTCTTTCTTTGCTTTTATAATTTATTTTCCATTGAGCATATTTGAACACGTTCTAGTCTCATCAAAGACTTTTTTTAGATTTTTTTTTAGAATTGTTCAAAACTACAAATAAATATCTTTTTTTTATCATTTTGTTTATTGTTGACTATGATTTTTCTCCCTTTAGCTACTCTCAATATATGCTATCTATTAGGCACAACTATTTCTTACTTAAAATTATATTTCTCATGGATTTATATAGTCTGCTTATGTGTTCCTATATTGTTAATTGTTTAGTAGCTATATGATATATGCAAGTTACTAGGTAGCTAATGGTGTAATATTAAAGAGACTAGCATTAAACATAGATAATTAAATAGATTAAAATTAATCTATTGTTATAGATAATTAAACAGATTAAAATTAAATTTATTGTTTAGGGTGATACTTTTCATTAGGGTGATACTACTTTTCATTAGGGTGATACTACTTTTCATTAGGGTGATACTACTTTTCATTAGGGTGATCCTACTTTTCATTAGGGTGATCCTACTTTTCATTAGGGTGATACTACTTTTCATTAGGGTGATACTACTTTTTATTAGGGTGATGCTACTTTTTATTAGGGTGATGCTACTTTTCATTAGGGTGATACTACTTTTCATTAGGGTGATACTACTTTTCATTAGGGTGATACTACTTTTCATTAGGGTGATACTACTTTTCATTAGGGTGATACTACTTTTCATTAGGATGATACTACTTTTTATTAGGGTGATGCTACTTTTTATTAGGGTGATGCTACTTTTCATTAGGGTGATACTACTTTTCATTAGGGTGATACTACTTTTCATTAGGGTGATACTACTTTTCATTAGGGTGATACTACTTTTCATTAGGGTGATACTACTTTTTATTAGGGTGATGCTACTTTTTATTAGGGTGATGCTACTTTTCATTAGGGTGATGCTACTTTTCATTAGGGTGGTACTACTTTTCATTAGGGTGATACTACTTTTTATTAGGGTGATGCTACTTTTTATTAGGGTGATGCTACTTTTCATTAGGGTGATCCTACTTTTCATTAGGGTGATGCTACTTTTCATTAGGGTGATACTACTGATGCCTTATGGTAGCTTACTTAGAGTAATTTAAATAGTAAGTAATTCCTTAATAACCTAATTGTTAGCTTAACTTTTTCAAATTAATTTGAATAAGCGTTTGGTGAGAGTTGAGATCAAATTAATTCTTTCTTAAGACATTTTAAGTTAAGTTTGCCCAAGTTACCTAGTTATTTATTGTTTTTATAATTTCCGTCCGGCAAGTACTTATATTGTTACATTTATTATTGAATTAAATGATAGTTTATTAAATTATAAGAAAACGCTGTTATATCTAAATAAATTATTACAATGGAATTTTTTTATTTATTTTCTCATGCTCAGAGAAGTTAGTTTATTGTGCTTTCTTAAAATAAGGATATGAACAACAAACTAATGGTACCAATGATATGTTTTTTACTGAAGAAAAATTGTAGTTCGTTCATTATGCTTTTAAAGTCATAGATCCTGAAAATATTATAAACGGAGAGAATTAAAGAGTATTAATTTGTTCTACACCAATGGTATATACATGATGCGAGTTTTACTCTTCTGCGCATAAACAAATATGAACGCACTGATGTGACCCTTCAATATTAAATTACATACTATTCAGCGGTTTAAGCAATTTTTTCATATCATTCGTACACCACCATACAAATAACTATTTAACCCGCTGTATAGTATGGGCCTCAAAAATGTTTCCTCTTTTTCAAATACTTGTAAATCGTTAACCAATGTACGAAAAAACTGTATCTTGTTCTCTTTTTCTCTGCCTCTTATTTTACTTTTAACAGACAAAAACAATTTCGAACTGATGGACATAGTTTAAGAACAGGTAAGCAAAAAGTGAGGGTGACTATTTTTGTCATTGCGCAAAGGTCATTCTTAGAGCTAACTCTGTGATTTTACTTACTAAAAGGCAGTGAATAAAAAAGGGAAAAATATAATGGTAGACATCTTAATACAGGGTGCTTACACTTCTTCTTTGGAAATAGAACAACTTCAGTGACATTTTGATCTCATTGAAGTTCTCACTATGAATATTCGTTCTTCGCATGTTCATTGCATGGTTTTAAGACTTGCTTCACACTTACATTTTTAACACCGCGGAAAAAAGCTGTTCTTAAAATGTGTTTGCACTTGCGCTTTTTTATCGATGATGGAAATATCAAATTAAATTTTCATTTCAACGATAAAAACCGTGCAATGAACATAGTGAGAACTTCAATGAGATCAAAATGTAACTGAAGTTGTTCTATTTCCAAATAGTTTCTAAGGAAGAAGTGTAAGCACCCTGTATTAAAATGTCTACCATTATATTTTTTCCTTTTTTATTCACTGCCTTTTAGTAAGTAAAATCACAGAGTTAGCTCTAAGAATAACCTTTGCGCAATGACAAAAATAGTCACCCTCACTTTTTGCTTACCTGTTCTTAAACTGTGTTTATCAGTTCGAAATTGTTTTTACTAGTTAATAGTACAATTACAGGCGGAGAAAAAGAGACCAAGATACAGTTTTTTCGTCCATTGGTTAACGATTTAAAGTATTTGAAAAAGAGGAAACATTTTTGTGGCCCATACTGTATAGTATATGGAGTATATATGTAATGTAATATTGCAGGGTCACATCTGTGCGTTCGTTTGTGTGTATTTATTTTGCGCAGAAGAGTCTAAAACTCGTATCAAGGCACTCGGCTTACCTTCTAAGTTTATATATTTTGAGGATAATCAAGGTAATGTTGAATTCAGCCAGTTTAGTAAAATAAAACTAAGTTAAAAAAAATGAATAGCATACTTTGTTTCTATGTAAAAATAATTATCCTGTGTCACAAAAGCGTATTTCACAACAAAACTGTAATTATCTTGATATGAACCTGCGCAATATACTTTACCTTGTATTGATGTACTTTGGGTATACAGTATACAGGTTAAGCTAGCGCTCTTACAGTGGAGGATCTTTGATAGTACACCCCTTACAATTTAAGTAAGTTTTATAAATATAAGGTTTTCATTGAAAATTTAATTTAATTTTAATCTGACATTGTTCATCTTCATAAACGTTTTTTTGAAATGCTGTTGAAGAAAATTTGCAAAGTTTAAATCCCCAACTGAAGTAAAAGCGAAGTCCGCCATTGGGCCCATTGATCGGCATAGAGGACACTTTTCCGGTACATGTAGTACTCTCCGTTGTAAGGGATTTACCTGTATTCGATATCATTTCATTTCGTCTGTGATAATCCTAAGACCTATTATTTTAAGGGTCACGTTATCAGACTAGGGGTTTAAAATCATTATTGCCAACCCCCCTCCTCTCTCTCATTAAGTTCCGAGTCTACCTCTAGCCTCGTCTTCTTTTTGTTATATTGTAGCATTTAGGTTTTTGTTTGACTTAGCACCCCTTTTCTCCATGGGTAATCAGACTGACTGTGTAAGTCTCTTATCCATGGGTGAGCAGACTGACTGTGTATGTCTCTTATCCATGGGTAATCAGACTGACTGTGTAAGTCTCTTATCCATGGGTGAGCAGACTGACTATGTAGGTCTCTTATCCATGGGTGAGCAGACTGACTGTGTAGGTTTCTTGTCCATGGGTAAGCAGACTGACTGTGTAGGTCTCTTATCCATGGGTAATCAGACTGACTGTGTAAGTCTCTTATCCATGGGTGAGCAGACTGACTGTGTATGTCTCTTATCGATGGGTGAGCAGACTGACTATGTAGGTCTCTTATCCATGGGTGAGCAGACTGACTGTGTAGGTTTCTTGTCCATGGGTAAGCAGACTGACTGTGTAGGTCTCTTATCCATGGATAAGCAGACTGACTATGTAGGTCTCTTATCCATGGGTGAGCAGACTGACTGTGTAGGTTTCTTATCCATGGATAAGCAGACTGACTGTGTAGGTCTCTTATCCATGGATAAGCAGACTGACTATGTAGGTCTCTTATCCATGGGTGAGCAGACTGACTGTGTAGGTTTCTTGTCCATGGGTGAGCAGACTGACTGTGTAGGTCTCTTATCCATGGATAAGCAGACTGACTATGTAGGTCTCTTATCCATGGGTGAGCAGACTGACTGTGTAGGTTTCTTGTCCATGGGTGAGCAGACTGACTGTGTAGGTCTCTTATCCATGGATAAGCAGACTGACTATGTAGGTCTCTTATCCATGGGTGAGCAGACTGACTGTGTAGGTTTCTTGTCCATGGGTAAGCAGACTGACTGTGTAGGTCTCTTATCCATGGATAAGCAGACTGACTATGTAGGTCTCTTATCCATGGGTGAGCAGACTGACTGTGTAGGTTTCTTGTCCATGGGTGAGCAGACTGACTATGTAGGTCTCTTATCCATGGGTGAGCATACCGACTGTGTAGGTCTCTTATCCATGAGTAAGCATACCGACTGTGTAGGTTAGCTCTTTTCCATGGGTAAGCAAACTGACTGTGTAGTGTGTAGGTCTCTTATCCATGGGTGTCTATTCTCGACATCCATGCGCTGGGTCGACACGGTTACTTAATTGTGGTAGCAGAAATGTCGACCTAGTGCATGGAGCGTACATTCACTGTCCCTTCTTCTATCATGTCTCTTTGGATCCCCTCGTTGTGGGTAGGAACAGCTCTTAAACACATTAAATAATAATAATCTGTAATTTTTAAAAGCATATCGTCACAACCCTAGAGATAACTGTTGTACTTTTGATAGTTTTTACTTTTTCTCCTCTCTACCTAGGTGTGACACTACACTATGTATTGAGAAGACAAATTGAGTGTACAGACGGTGTTGAATAAATCTGATAAGTAGATTAGATAGATTGGTTACTTCCTGTGATGTTTGTGTCCTAACTAGCAGGCACTAGACGCATTCTTGGGGAGAAATGTGTTTGTGAGATGCATTTGAGAGAATGGAAACTTCCGACCTAAGAACTTGAAAGATAAACCATCATTACAAATTTTAGGAATGATTTAGCTAAACTGTTTTAGGAGCTTAGGTGACAATTTTATTTATTGGTTTAAACTGTATATAATAAATGGTGGAAATATTTCTGCTATTCAGAGTGTTCAGTAAAATACTACATGTCAAATAGATATACCAAGCACAATGAACTCAAAGGTATATACTATATATAGTCATTATAATTCATTACTAATAATGATAATATATACATATATATATATCTTCATTCGAAGTCATGAAGAGCAATTGTATAGCGTTTAATTTTAGTTAGTAACACTAATGCTCGGAATGATGCAAGCAGACGTTTATTTGTTCTGTCAATGAAAATAAAGCTCAATCAACAGGGGTAGAGTTTCAATTACCATGTGTGAGGATCCTACCGAACAGAATGTAAAGGGCCGTACCTACTACACACGTAGGGTTTTTTTAAGTCTTTCCACCAGACTTTTTGCTAAGCTCCTCCTACTTTTTCTACGAGAATATAAGAAAAAACGATATATATTATCTATTTCAGTTGGTATCCATGATACCTGCAGGTATCATGGATACCAGCTAAAATAAATGATAATTATATCGTTTTTTCTTATATTCTCGTTGAGAAAGTAGGAGGAGCTTAGCAAAAGTCTGGTGGAAAGACTTAAAAAATCCTACGTGTTTACGGCTTTTAAGAATGCTAGAGTTTGAAGGTGTTATTTCTCTATTCATTAGAACTAAGGTTACTGGTTACAAAACTGCAAACCAAATAAAATTCGGTTCTATATTTTTTTATTGTAATATGTAATTTAAGTTATTCGGGAGAGATTTGCACTTCCATCCGACTTTCTAAGTGAAGAAAAAGTGAGGCCTACGTCCGACATTTTCAAAATAATAACAAGGCTGATGGATGTATCATAAATGGTTACCTATATTAAAACCTAACTTTGTGCAACTTAAGTTTCAAATATCTATTTCAAATTTCTATACATTAGATATGATTACTAGGGTTGTGACAATATGCGTTTAAAATCATAGATGCTGAATATATTATAGACGGATTGAATGAAAGACTATTTAATCGTTCTAAACCAGCGGTATGTAGCATTCGATACCATTTCATTTCGTTTCGTGAACTTTTCTCAATGATAAACGCATATTGTCACAACCATAATGATTACCTAGAGAAATACACGTACCGAAAAACATCATATTGGTATCCAATATAAAGTTAGAAGTAAGGCTTAATAAGCCTGATTGTTTCTAGCAAAGATATTATACTATAACAAGTATAATAAAGTACAATTTCTGTTTTTTTTTTTTTGCTAAGCTCCTACTTTTTCCACGAGAATATAAGAAAAAACTATAAAATAATAATTTTTTATTTAGTTGGTATCCATGATACCTACTGGTAAATGGATACCAATTGAAATAAATAATAATTATATCCCATTTCTTATATTCTCGTGGAAAAAGTAGGTGGAGCTTAGCAAAAAATCTGGTGGAAAGACTTAAAAGACCCTACGTGTGTACGGCCGTTTAGTGTACAAAACATATTTATTTATACCCAAAGTAAGCATGATCCTATTTTAACAGATCCACTTTTAAATCTTTTTCAAGTATTGATTGATCGAATTGTGAAGCATAAACAATTCATATCTATTTAACTTCGTGATAGGGCACCATCGTCCAAAAACATGACAAATTTGAAGTAATTAGTAACCAAGGATAAATGTTTGATGTAAAGTAGAAATAGCAGAGAACCAAGAGCATTTCTAGTAGGCACTGAGTGTAAGTTACTCTAGTGGTATCGTTCCGAGCAAACATTATTAATTGATACATATACTTTATTAATTGATACATATTGTTGTCTGTTTGTTAAATTAGAACAGAACCGAACATGAGGTAACCCTCTTCATAATGCAATACTTTACTCATCAGTACCATGTGATCTATAGAAACAAATGCTATTTTGAATCAAGATATAAAGAAAACACCATTTTGTTTTCATCAAGAGATTCGTACACAGTTCATATGCCTTGCTTCTGTTCCTACTAAGACAAAATTGTGAATCACATAATATATTTTCCAATTCTAAATAGTCATGCAGTTGATTTTGATCAACTCAATATTATGAAAATATATTCAATAATGAAATAGGTCGATAATTAGAAAAATTTGAAACACCACCACCTTTAAATAAGTGCATCTCTCGAGACATATTAAAGCAGCTAGGATATAATCCACTAGTAAAATAAAAATTTACAAGATGAGTGACTAATGGGGATCTACATGAGCTAACTGTTTGGGAAGCAAAATAATACACACCAAATTCTTTAGTTTTTTTGCGATATTATACAAGAAATTCGTAATTTAGTTACTTTGTAACTGAGTTACTTTGTAACTGAGTTACTTTGTAACTGAGTTACTTTGTAACTCAGTTACTTTGTAACTGAGTTACTTTGTTACTGAGTTACTTTGTAACTGAGTTACTTTAAATCATACTCAGTTACTTTATAACTATTTAGTTACTTTGTGATAATAATATTTACTTTATATCTATTTGGTTTTATATTATTTTTGATAAAATGGGCCTCAGGAGCCAGCCCGGGTGATGTACATGACCGCTGATGTGATGTGTCACATTTTGCCTCTTAGTAACATCACTTATAGGGATATTAGCTATATTTGGTATGAATTAAATGATGACGCTACAACGCATGTATTGCACCCGACCTCCTAATTTTCGCATGGTAATGAAATGTTATAAAATTATAATTAAAAAGCCAAATAAGTTGAAGCATTTTTATTGATTTCACATAATACTTCTTAGATAATTAAAATCACAGATTTCCAGAAATTCCAATTTTCAAAGTGTAAATCTATATAGGTACCCTCCGGAAGAAGCCATCGAAGATATGAGCAACAATCTGATAATCCAGATCATTATAATATAATTATATATAATATAAATAGATGACGGAAATGATTATAACAGAGAAGATCATTCAATAGAATATACAGTGTGTCCTAAAAAATTTTATCCACTGGCTTGAATCTACATTATTCATCATTTCACGATAATATGCATAATACATTAGTTCCATAGATACGTAGATTAATATTAATGAATTATAGATAGTACTTATAAGATATATTCGATGCAAGTGGTGAGTCAGTGGCCAAAATAATATCGCGTCTTGCAGGACGCTAAAATCCTTATTTTTTGGTCACGTGACTGGCAATCTAGCGTCAATTTAATGGAGAAATGATATAACTGAAACAAAATAAGGTTTTACACCGTCTTTCTTAGCGTCCTGCAATCGCTGCAACACTTCCTCTCTTAGAGTAGTTTATTATAACTCTATGACTCGATGGCAGTGGATACATTTTTGCTGACACACTGTTTAATGAGAAGAAAAATTAAGGTATAGAGAAAATAATGGACAAAAAGAATAAACATAGAGAAAGAAATATATGTAAAAAATAATTTGATAATAAAGATATCCTTTAACAAATGATATTTATATTTCATCAAAATGAAAATAAATGTTGAGAATATATACCTACCGAATATCATAGAATAAATTAATTCATTCATTAACTAAATTAAAATTAATTTCAGTTTTGAATTATTCAATTGATAACTAAAGGGCACGGACCAGAAGTGTGAATAGTTGAATTATTTAAAAAAATAAAATAAAATAATGCCATTGAGAACACGTTATTGTAACGGCAACAACTCACATTTTTCTCCCTAGCTGTATTAATGTATATAAAGTACTTGTTTATTCATATGTGTATTTTATGTATTGCTATACTGAGTACTGTATTATACATATGATACATATCTATGTTATAATTATTGTGTTTGTGTTTCGTACGTACCTACGTTACGCCTTTCAGAAAAAGAGGAAAAATCTATAAAAACTACATACAATGTTGTAAAGGCTATTATGTTAATAAATTGAATAGAAATTCAACCTTATGCAAAATGAAATAGGAAATAACTTCAGTAGAATAAAAAAAATCAATTATTTTGTCTGGTAGATTTTTTTTAAATATTAAAATAATATTAAAATGATTATATATTTTTGAACTAATTTTGTCACAACATAAATAAATATTAAAATAAATAAATAAATTAAAATAATAAATAGATAGATAATTATTTCCTATAATATTTCTCTATTTATTTATTTTTTATCACACATACACATCTATAAAACACATGATCTAATATGCCATTAATTATTATTAAGCCTATAAATACCATCTTAAGAAAACATTGGATATAAATTTACTTTAATTATTAATTTTTATCGCATTATCTAGTTCTTTAATTATATTTCCCTATCTTTTAATACATAAAAGAAATAATTAACCACCCATTGTAGCATTAATTGTTTACAGATCTGATTAAGCCATTTTAATCCAATTTAGATTAGTAATTAGATACTTTGTATATAGGTTTTAATCACATGGTTCTTGATTAAATTGATTAATGATATCGAGACTATCTTCTACGTAGGTATATTGTTACCAACTTTTTAAATAATTTATACCTATCTATTTAAATTCATTTATTATGTACCATTTTTGTAGGGCAACCTTCGGACACTCATGCACTCGGAAAGTGGGAGTTGATATGTAACATATGAACCTATCTGACATAATATAGCAATACCCACTTTCCGAGTACTGTACGTGTCACTGTGTGCAAATAATAATATAAATGAATAATTTAATTAAATATGTGATATCTTATTTGAAGATATTTTTCTAGAAATCTATCACTGTCTAGATATTTAAGATCCCTAGAGAATATATCTCTAATTAGTCTTTTGTATGGCGATCAGTTGTGACAATAACAGCACATCTCGTGTAATTGGCAATGGTATTTACCAGAGAGGGTCCATTGATATCAGATAGGTTGGTAAGCCTGGGTCTCTGTTATTATAGGCGTGCATGCGGGCAAGGGGTACCTACCAATAGAAAACGCACTTCACATAACTAACACTTAACTACTTTACAAATAACTTCTCAAAGAAAATAGGGAATACTTAGGACTGCTTTAAATTGAGTTACTTGATCTTCATTCGTGAGAAAATTAAGAACGGAATGCAAGGGTCTTAGGAAAATGTCTGGATACGATCTAGGTATTTTTGAAAATCCTAAATGTTACCCACGGTACAGGAACATAATCGGGTATAGTACCTAGCAGACGACACAAAAATATGACGTCACCACAACAACACATTCCTTGTTTGTGACCGAGTGGCTTATAATTCCACGTATTTGCATGTTAATATCGAGAAGTTTGAAGTCATTTTAAAGGGGTTTGCTACATAAGAAAAGCGAAAATGGCGATTGAACCTCAAAGTTGAATATATAGATAAAATTCAGGTGTGTTTTTATTGTTAATTTCTTTAACTTATCTATAAAAAATAGGGTCTTGAAAATATGCTACCTAGGAGCGTAAAGTAGTGCTAGTTAACTGCTAAATTGTAGTTCTTATGAATAACAAATAAGGAAAAAAATAATGGAATACAATTTAACCAATGCCTAGTTAGTAATTGATCAGAAAAAATTTAAAATTAGAAGTGCTAAGTTTAAGTAGGTTTTCCCATGTTTCATAGTGTGGTCAGAGTCGCCATTTCTAGTCATCCGGTGGTCACGTCAAACTATAGATTCTATCAGCTGATTACCATACCCTGTGTTACTGTATCCTGATGTTACCTAATTGTTGGGGTTGTGCCCTCGTCATTAGAATGAAATCAATGATGGGGGGATCTTAATTGCTTCCTGATTTCAAGGAGATAATTGGATAAAAATAGCGGTTATCTATACGTTCGTAAAGAAAAATAGTTTCGTAAAATATTTAGGTAGGTACTTTAATAATTGAGAGTTCAATTTAAAAATCTCGAGTTGTTAAGAAGTAAACAATCATATTGTTTGATATAATAAACCATTTTATATTATTTTGACGAATAGTGTATGAATATATCTAATAATTATATGTTTTGATAAATGCATTTTCTAGCTGTAGCTAGCTATCACACACACATTTTCCACAAGGAACGTGTCTGAAGAGTGTTGCCATGGATAAAGTAATAAATACCACAGACTATCAGATAGGCAATCGTGTGTATCAATCCAGAAAGAAACCCTTACTCAAAAGAACTGTTATTTAAACAAATTATTACAATTTACGACTGATAAATAACTTGAGTTTAATTTAAGAACATGTTCTATTTTCCCAATCATTATGAGATAGTTTCCCACCTGAGAAACATTATGTCCCGACCATTTGTAAACACTCACGGCCAAAGTAAACTGCAGCTGTAAACATTTAGTGAATAGTAACCAGAGTTTAATTATAAAGATCTAGCCGACAGTAATAACTTTTACTATAATTTATAATATAATGTTACCAAGTATTCTCTTGAAATGTTTACGTTAAATTTTTATATTGTAAACATGTCTTTTCTTAATATAATCTATTTGCTTAATCGTACAATCTAATCTATGTGATTTCTCTACATTATCATTAATGCGCCTAATTATGATAAGATCTGATGAATATATGAGCAGATGATCATACAGGATCGGTCTAGTATGGAGATCTCTGAATCATTTTCATTTAGTTCGCAGCTGGCTGTGAAAGAGTGCGGGTGTGTGGAAAGTTTAGTCCAGAGTGTGAGTGAATGAACATAGTGTCTTATTAATTTATATACTGTGTATTCCTTGGTAAATTTGATTGACTTAATTAATTCGAGAATCTACAAATGTCTTGAGTGCTTCAAATCATTTAGTTATTATTAATGTTCAGTTGTTTTATGCATCCTTACTTTTGGCGGGAGTCTCCTTCAAACTTCCTATAGGAACGCTACATTTTCAAATGTTTGGTTTGAAACTTTGAATCAATAATACCTACCATAGGCATTGTAGTTCCTTATATAATATAATTTAATTCCCTGTTACATGTATTTTCGTAGTGTTGGTAAGTATATTTGATATCTAGTGTTCTTAGCTTACAAAGAATATGTTTTAGTTCTAGAATAGGAGAGTTTGCCGGTGAAACCCGTTAAAACGCTCACGTTTTTCCTTCTCTGTTCACTGGTACACGTACCTACAGTTGCTTGCGGAGTGGGGGAAGTTTTGAGTTATCGGAAGGTTCCATATCTTCGATCACGTAACAAAAAATATTACTTATCCTATAAATTTTTTGTAATTTTTCTTATTTGATCTAAAATGTGAAACTGTTTGACAATTCGTTAACTAACCCTAGATGTTTCAGCAGATATTTGGAATTTAGTCTTTTTTTTTAAAGTTCGTATGGATAAAAAATTTGGGCTTAAGCTCCGCCCCTGTATTTAAATATTTAGACTTTATATACCTAGGTAGGAGCCTTTTTTCGAGAATTCAATCTTCATGGAATGATGATGGAAAGAGTTTAACTAAAAATGGTATGTATTCTTGAAACTAGGTAGTCGTACAAGGCTCATTTACATTTAGTGTCAATGTATTAAATCGGGGGCGGGGCTAAATAATTCTCATACGGTTTATCTAACCAAGTACCTAGTCTAAAATACTTTATATATTGTTAAATCATGAGTTCTACCTAGTTAGGCCTAGTTACAATTAGGTATGCCATTTGGTCATGGCGTCTTCTCAAGACAACTCTGAAGTCCTTTGTAATTGTAAAATCCCTTGAGTCTGTGACTAACATCACTTTTAGACTTTTTAGTTTATAAAGGAAACTTGTTTTGTAACTAAGTACATTATTTTGTCACAATCTGAAACTGCATTATATTATTACCTAATCATTCGCCTCATTGAGCAGAGTTTCTTTTCTTTACACACTATCTTTAAAATTGCGATACTTGTTTTTGAACTCTTCCATTGAACTTTTTAGTATTTAGATGCAATAGGTACCACTTCGATACTTTATTAGACTATTTAAGACCTAGAATAGTACCAAAAATACTATAACTTTCTAGTTAGATTTTGTTTTAACTAGAGTAAGTTCCGAATTATCGGTCACGACGGTCAGTAGTACATCTTCGGTCATATAAGAAACAATTTAATTTATTATTACACAGTGCTATCTAATACTTCTACAAACCCGGGGTTGCAGAAGTAGCTATTAGGTAACACTGTGATTTTAATTTTTACTTGTTTTCATATGAGCGAAGATGTAGTACTGACAGATAATTTTAACTTGCCCTACCCTACGCGTATTAATTAATTAAATTGGTTTTCTATTTTCAAATATGCAATATCTTAAATATGATGTAGGTACTTGCATTTAAATTTTATGTGAACGATGAAATAATTATTTATAATTATTGATTACATTCACCAATTTACTTTGGCTTTAATGTTAAAGTAGGTAATTCAAACACTGCCTAGATAGCATTCTCTTTAAATACAGCGTTAGAATAACGCGCTACTGTGTAGGGAAGTAGGGTAAGTTCTCAATTATCGGTCAGTTCCACATTTGCCAACACGTAATAAAAAAATATATAATAATTGTTATTTAACTTTTATTTTAATTGGTATCCATGATACCTGGAGGTATCTTGGATAGTAGATACCAACTAATATTACAGTTAAATAATGACTATTACATATTTTTTTCTTTGTGTCCGAAAATGTGGATCTCCCCCTATGTCCGTACCTTAATTGTAATAAACTTTTTAAATCTATTTGGTGAGTGTCTTATTTATTTTCATTAATTAGTATTTATAAAATGCATTAAAATTAAGACTCCACTATTAGGGTGAGTTACGAATTACCGGACTGTTTCACGTTTTCGATCACGCAAAAGTATAATAATTATCAACCTTTACAGTAATTGTATCAATGATGCCTGCACGTATCATATTATCTTTGATATCAATTTAAATACCTACATGTATCAAGGATACAAATTAAAACCAAAGATAAATAATTACTAAAATTCTAATGATCGAAGATGTGAAACCGTTCGGTAATTCATAACATACCCTACTATCATGATGTATAGTCTTTGTCCAGTTGCTGTATATTGGTAGACTTTTTAAGATTGCCGACATGCCTAGTATGATGTCTAGTTATTTACTAGTTCATAGGTATGCAGTTTAGATTGCTTCTAGCGGTAGATTGGTTAGATTTTATCTACGGTCTAGCTAGGCTATCTACCAACTGTATCTAGTCTGTACAGTGGCCTGTAAGTACTATAGTTTGTACAGTGTACCTGTATATTTAATATACGGCAATTTATAAATTGGTCTTTAAATGTTTCATTTAAATAAGCGTTGTCTCGTATATACGGTTATTTGAACAGGCGTTGTCCCGTATATACGGTTATTTGAACAGGCGTTGTCCCGTATATACGGTTATTTGAACAGGCGTTGTCCCGTATATAGGCTACGGTTATTTAAACTTGAAAGTTGCCCGTATATACGGTTATCAATTTTAATATTTTATTAAACGGTTAAAATTGACTATTAAAGAGTGTTTGTACATTAAATTAACGTAGTCTACTGCCACCTAGCCACATAGTCTATATTCCACATATAGTTACACTATGTCTTTGGCCTAGGTAGGAATTTCCTGCACAGCTGCAATATTGCTTAAGGATGTTTGGTAACTATTGCACTGGTTCTTAGTAAGTGATTCATATACCTAATGTGTCACAGTATCAGTTTAAATTAAAGGGATGCCATTTTAGAAACTCCTATATCGGATCTTTACTTGGATATTTCCATTTTATTATTCTTCGCTTTAAAACGTATACTAAACTTATCGAAAATGCTCTAATTGGGCTCAAATGAGAAATCCATCTTTTCCTTCAGTTTATTCGTATCAATGATACCTGGTTCTATTCCTCAGTTTCTATGACGCCTACAGGTATCATGGATACCAATTATAATGAGTAACTACCTAATAGAATCCTCATGGTCGAAAATGTGGAACCATGCGATAACTAATAACTTTACCCCACTCTCTCCCTCTGTATTCTCATTTTAAACGTTGCACTCCCTCTTCAGATTATTTTTTAGTGTTTTAACCAATACATAACTCAAAGTCACAATGGGAGCCCGCCACTCTAAGAAAAGTGTTGACATCGCCTCAGCCACCGGATCTCCAAAGAAGAACGGAGCGGAGCCTAAAGATGTGAAGGTGAAGGAGATAAAGGAGGAAGTGGTGGAGCAGACAGAGATAACCACCAAGGTGGAAGAGGTGGAGGCTATTCCCAATGGAGAGGAAGTGAAGACCAATGGGGAGGCAACCAAGGAGGAGGTGCCAGAACAGAAAGAAGTAGAGGAGGTGAGTTATAATTTTTATCTTCAGTTAATGAAACTCCTTTTAAATTTTATTTGTTGAATATTTTTATGATCTGTAATGATAAACTATGAATGTTCTTCACCTTAAGTCAATCCGATTTGGAATATTATTTGTATTTACTGACTAATATAGTATTGAATGTTCTTAAGAGCTCATCCCTAGTGGAATATTATTCGCATATTTTCGCGGACTAATTATTTTAAGTGTAAATCTTTTAAAATTCATTATTTTGAAAGCAGTTTCACGTATCAGTTTTTCACTATTTGGTGTTGAAATAATATTTATTGAAATCACTAGATACCGTCTTACAGTGCTAATATTTCTACTAGACAATGTCCCATTGACTAGCCTAGATAGGTACTCCCTAGTTTAGTGTTCCCAGTGAACCTGTTCACCCTATTTATGTGCTACTGTTCACTGTACTACAAACTGGTTCGAATGAATTACTTATTGTCTAGTCTATCTACCTTACTAGTAATAAAATAGTTATTACTAGGGTTGTGACGATATGCTCTCCAAGATCATAGACGAAATGAAATGGTATCTAATACTATATACCACTGGTGTAGAACTATTCAATACTCTTTAATTCTCTATATTTTCGGGATTTATGATTTTAAAAGCATTTTGTCAGTTAAATAACGATACTAAAATGTTTGCAACATGTTATAATTTCATCAGAGTATCTGTTAGAGTCGCAATTTGCTCTGTGAAATTACATACGCAATAAGAACCTCCTTTTCCGGGCAGAGATATCCCTGTGTGTCCCTTTAATGAATTGCTCTAAATGAGATGTTACAAGAGCAGCTTTGTTGGTTAATTTCTCAGGAATTTAGGACCCACAGTGGGTCATGGCTAGAAATACTAAGACATTAAATTATATCAACTTAGCCCCACATTCCTAGTGACTAAGAATGATGGAATGTATGAATTGTTGGAATAGTTGACTATTTATTGTATTTCCAACGATTACTCGTAGTATACTTTTATACGATCATACGTGTCGGTTGGGACACCGGGTACAGCTTAATATCAACTTTTCTGAACGATCGTTGAATAGTGTAGGTAGTTTGGTCGAGATTCGATCTAAGTTATGTTATATTATTCCTACGAGCAGTGACAATATGGCAGCTCTTTTTGCGTTTGATGTACAAGTCTATATGGCACTTAATTTGCCCAATTAAAGCAGTTAATATGGGCATCTGCCCCAGTTGTTTCAGAGACTTAGTATGCACCATCTCCTTTTAGGTCAATGTTTGATTAGTAGATTAATTCAGCTGTTCAGAGCAAGACAAAGTGCTGAATTTAACCTCCTTTAACGTATCTGAATGCCTTAGAAACTAGCCTAGCTACCTAATCAAATGTGTTGACACAACGTATTCACTTCAATGATGCTGCCTATAGCTCCTAATAGACACTCAAAGGAAGTTACTCCTTCAAAAGACGTAGAGCTTTCCTATTCAACATCAATGTAGGCAGTCTGACATGTTATTGAATTCTTAGATTCAGTTGGTGATGCTGTAGTTAAGGTTTAATATCCCAGTCTGTCGCCAAACGAAAGAACTGGTTAAAGTATCTAATTGCCAAGCCTTGTACTTCCTTGGTGTTAACTATCTTCAATTGGAAGCCTCGTCATTATTTAAATGATGTACTATATGCTGCAGAAGTAGTCAAGTTGCAGTTTGTATGTTGCTAGGAGCTATTCTAAATACAGTCCTTGTTAATATTTGGATTTACGGTTATTTAAGAGTAAAAACGTGTAAAAAAGTATCTAAAATTTGAAAATATGCACATAATATATAAATCTAATTGAGTAACTTACGAATTGGCGATCACATGAGAAAAAAAATAGATTTTTTACTAGCTAATTTAAAAAAGTGTAACTGTCCATAAACTTACCTCACTTGTTAAATTCAGTACCAGTAACTATAGATCACCCTGTCCCAACATATGTGGTGATCCTTTGATCGATCTACTCACTACCGGCTGTTTCGCATCGAATATCAGTCGTTATCTGCTAATTATGAACTGTAACTTGTTTTGGCCGCGTTGTCACCCCTCCTTGTGGTGATCTGGAACAGCTGTCCTGCGTCCGCTTGAATGTCCGCATCTGCATTTCTAGGATATGCTGTCCTAGAATGTGTACAAGGTAGGGTAACTTACGAATTATCGGTCTGTTCCACATTTTCTGTCGAAAGAAAAGTAGATAGTAATTATTTAAATTATACTGTTTTTTCTAATATGCCCGAAGATGTGAAATTGACTGATAATTCGTAACTTGCCATATCTTGTATATTTAAAAATAGAGTAGGCATTTTTAAATAAAATCAAGGTTTCAACTTTCGGGTTATCTAGGGTTTAAAATTTAGAATTTGATAAATCTTGAATAGTTCGATAGGCTGACATGTTGAATGTACACTTGAATCGTGCCAATTTTAAGGTTCTACACCACACACTAACTTTCAACTTCAACAGCATCTGTTTACGCAGTGACCAGACATGTTTTTCGCATTTCCTCAGCTCAAATTTGCTCTGTGCGCCTGGTAAACCAATTCGTGTTTGGTTAGGCGAACTGTTTTCACTTTGAAATCTACTGCAGGCCGATTCCTTCAATGTCTCGGTGATTTTTTAAACTTTTGCCACTTGGGTCCATTCTGCACTAACGTAGAAAACGCCACGTTTTCGCATCTCAGTTAACGCCTCTTGAAATTCAGTATATACTAGGCTGCTAAAACGTAGATTTTTTAAACGCTTATAGAAAATGGGTCTTAGATCACGGGAAAATTTCGGAAAATGGTAGTTTTCCATAGCCATGACATAGTGGCACCTAAGTAAATTTCATACTTTTACTTGTTATAGAATATATTCCTGTGTATGGTATATACTATATATAGGTATCTTGTATATTCTTCGCAGTACACATCGGTTTCCTTTAGCGTCTAACGTTGCATTGTTTCCTAAGTGTCGGGTTACGTCTAATCTGCTTAACTGTACAACCTGTGAGAAGAGTTGCTTGTACCTATCTAATGCTTGTTTTAATTTTGAGTTTGATTTTAGTTGTGTGATTAATAACGGCACTTCGCTTTACCTTGCTTGACTGTGTGCTTACTCGCTTTGACTTCTCTTCCCAGACGACAGAAGTTACAGAGAACGGCAAAGAAGTCAAGGAGAATGGTGTACACGCAGCAGAAGAAGAAAAGAAGGAAAAGAAAGATGACGAGAAGAAGGAGAAAGAGAAGAAAGTCAAGAAGAAAAGGTCTTTCAGGTGAGATAGAATTCCTATACCTGTTGGACACGTTAGGACTAATTTCTAGAGCGGTGTAGGTATTACGAAAAGAAAATGTCTCCTATACTCAATGGTATATGAATTGATATATCTTTGACAGCTGTAATTTTTAGGAATTTTGTTTTTATGCTAATTTTTATTTTTAATTCTATATTCAGGTTTTAATTTTTTATCATTTCGTTTTTTTAGAAATTTAGATACTTAGGTTTTCGTTTTACAGATATTTCTGTATTTAATTTACTTACTTTTTACTCCTTTATAAATTTGATAATTTTCAGAAATAATTTTTTAGAAGTTTGTCAAGTGTCCCTTTGTTCCTTACCAATTCTCTCTCTCCACTTCACAGAAGCTTCTCTTTCCTGAGAAGAGAGAAGAAGGCAGCAAAGAAAGAAGAGACGAATGGTGATGTACACAAAGAGGAGGAGGAGGTGAGTTACTGGGGTGTATACTCAATTACTGTGCGTGATAATATTACGTACTCAATGAACAATCAAAGTAATCTTGGGGTTGTGTCTTGTTGTGACTATATGCTTTTTAATATAGATCTTAAGAATATCACAGACGAAATGAAATGGTATCGAATACTATATACCGCTGGTGTAGAACCATTCAATGCTCTTTAATTCTCTGTCTATAATATTCTCTGTATCAATGATTTTGAAAGCATATTGTCACGACCCTAAAGTCATTTACGACCATCAAATCGTATCTGTACAATATTTGTATTCTTAAAAAATATTAGCATGCAATTTCATCTGGTAATTGAGTTTCCACTAGTTATTCTTATATTGAATTTAAATTAATGATTTTCTGGTCTAATATCTTCCCTCCATTTTGTTTAATTCGTGCTGCTATTTTTTTATTTATTAGTTTCTGCTTGCTTTTGATTTGTCTGTATTTGATAATTTACGACTAAATTAAGAGTTATTGAACTGTTCCGCATCTTCGATCATATTAGAAAAATGTATTGGTATCCATGATACCTGCAGGTATCACGGATACCAAGTAGGTTTTTCGTATGTTTGAAAATGCGGACCCATCCGCTTTGGTACTTTAACTACTTTATTTCTAATGCACCTTGAATTATATTTCTCAACTATTTCTGGCAAAACTTATAATTATATTAAATATAATAAATTAAGGTATTAAAATAACTATAATTTTTTTGGGTGTTAACTTGGTATTGAACGTTAATGGAGTATTTACCCCTGTGACTCCCGAGTGAGCGACTGACTCCCAATGAGAGTTGTTCTGGTTGAATTGTCCTGACTAGTGAGTTGCGGTGCCTAGTGTTGCCGTATAACATTCCACTGCTTGGGGTGCACACGTACACACGTATGTACATATGAACTCGCATACACACGCACATGTGTACGCGTTAGTCATCAGTCTGAGTACTCGTGTACTCGCATCCTCACAATCGAAGGATACGGCTATCATACGACAATTCACATCTAGATCTACTTATTTAAAGTGTAAAATATTAAACCTCTAGAGTGAGTTATGAATTATCGGCCTTATGAGAAAAATGATTATATTTAACTTATTTTATTTGGTATCCATGATACCGGCACTGCCTGTTGGTATCTTGGATACCAATTATAATAAAAGTTAGAAGTTGAAAAAAATTTCTACTTAACATGGAACTGATCGATAATTCCTAACTTACCCAAGTTAGAACGTATCCACGTTCTGTTCAGTTAAAACGTTCATACGTTCTATTTAGTAAGGACGTTTACACGTTCTATCGCCTGCATGCCGGTAGATGGCCCTCTGTCCCGGTCATTACCGGGCCATACACAGACAGCATTGCCCGGGGGTCTAACCGTCCCAATACACTATTTGCCTATCCAATGATTGATGCTAGAAGCTATACAGGGTGTTACGTACACACTCCCTTCACACGCTGCTGTGTAGTAAGTGTGTAGGGGGGTGTGTACGTGCGTATCCACCCCCCCCCGAACCTCCCTACTTCTAAACTCTAATTCTATTCGAACTTCTAAAGAAATAAGTAGCTTACTGAAGATGGGCTGCTTGGAGATTTTTTCCAGTGTTTTTCTGTGAAATGTTCAAGGCTGCCTTGGTTCACTTTATGCTGACTTTGTTTATTATCTAAGATGTTGTTTGTTGCTAGTTGGCTTGGTAATGGCTCTTGTGGGTAAACTACGCTAGGAACTAGCAAAACTTGCTGTGTATGAGGTTATGATCTTAAGATGTTTGGTCTGGCAAATATCTTATTGTCCCATTATATAAATTAGAATTTAAAGTTTGCTATTGATGCCACTTTCCTTTCTGACTGCTTCTTCCAGTCTCACTTTTTCATTAATTTCCTTTTGACGTAAACGATATAGGCGAAAGGACTGAAATCAGACGTTAAATCCTTAATAAAATAAATTGCTATTAATGTTATCAGTACTAAATATTTGGAAATGTTATTTTGAAGAGCTCTTTTCGGATCAGTCGTTGCCCGTATGGGAGTCACCCCTCCCTAGTCACAGCTGTCAGGTGTGATCGATGGGAAGGACCTTCCGCTAGAACTTACTAATCTAGTTCTCATCATTCTAGTCCTAGTCTTCTACCTAGTGCTATTGTTTAGCCTTGTCCGCTAAACCTAGTGCTAAGAGTTTTAAACCTAGTCTGTTGAACCTAGTACTTGGTTTGACAACTAGTCTGCTGAACATGTTTACTTTAAAAACTCTATGAACAGTCTAGTTAATTGCATAGTCGAAAGTATGTTATTTCTTCAGTTTCATAATTTAACTCGTTCAAAAATTATATTTTACTAATTGTAATGCTAGTCTACAATTTAAAATTACTCTGCGTACACGACGACGAACTGATTTGAAAATAGAAGCCTATTTGTTAAATTAGTATCATGTTCATTTCTCCGGCAGTACTAGTTCTAATATTTCGGTAGTTTTATTTTAATTTATTAAGTTTAATTCTATTAACTTAATCCACTAACTTTAGGCCTAGAAGCTAGTCTTCGATAAGATAATTTATTTATCTATTCCAGCATGTTAGTACTGCTTTAAAGGTCGGCAGTAAGTACTGTGCCAGTAGGGTTGTACTTAGGTACTGGCACAACCATTTGGGTACTGCTAATGGCGTCAGGGTCGACCGGTTTAACCGAACATAAAAAGTGAACCGCTGTGTACTTCTGGGCAGGTGTAAATCATAGCAATTTATTCGTAGGTAGAATAAATAAAGTGTTGAATGAGATTTAAGTACAGGTTGGTGCTGCAGCTAGATGGGGAACATTGTTTGTGTTTTACCGAATAAAAAAGAATTTGAATGTTAATCTTATACTATTGGAGAGTTAGTTCGCCCATGCTAATTTCTCGTCGGGTCTTCTTTCAATTCTTGTTGAATATGTATTGTTGCCAGACCAATTTCAAAATATATAAAAGCTATCAGGTAGTAGGTACTGAAGTTTATTTAGTAGATTTAATAATAGCATGTGGACTTTTAAAGTATTTCACCAAATTAATTTCTCAATTTCAAACTGTTGGTTTACGTTCACATAAATTTTGTAGCTTATTGGCTACCTCTCTACAGGTATATAATTAGGCTGAACTTCATTCTCCCTTCATTATCATATAAATTAATTTAGCACCATCGATTCTATGAATTTCTCACCCACACCTCATAAGGACGGTGTAGTTCCTTATCACTTGACAGCCTGGGGTTGAGTAGTGGATATACCCCTTTGGGGTTGTAGTGGATCCTTGGGGTTGCCTGGTAGGTACCTCCAGACTCTGGCACCTAATATGGAGATCTCGTGAGCAGTCAGACTGGAGTGTCTAGAGAAGTATTTCCTATTGAAATTGGAACCTGTACCGTATGGTCGTCAAAACTTCACTGGATCACAAGAACCATCATTTTTAATGTGATTATAACTTCTTATTGATAATTTTAAAATTTCACTAAAAACTAGAATAATTTTTCTATTGTAAATGAAGTAAATATATATAATGGTCTATCAAAGCAATTTCTTGCCCTGAGTCAGCTGCACTCACTGATATGTTATCTTAATTTTTGCAAGGTGTGAGTCACTTCTCTCGTTGTGATTTTCTTTGCTTTTTTCTGCTGTTCTTCACTGTTTTCATCTTCTCCGGATGTTATATCTCACTCCATCCTGCATAATGAGTAAAGTACTGAGCAAGACTCTTTGTGATGTCTCGCAAGCAATGATAACGATAAGATAGCCATTATCTTTCAAGGGTAATTTCGATGCACTTCCTAGTTCAGTGGAAGCAGATTAGGCTTTTGTTGTCCTTTATTTTTTTCTACTTTGAGTGGAAAATAAATGTCTCTTCAAACCGAAAAATGATGGAAACTTCGGGTTTGCATTTCTGTGATTTAGAATTATTTTAAATTTGACCAGAATAAATCGTAAATGAAGACAAATTTGAGATAGTTATATACAAAACTACTCTTATCTGATAGTACATCATCACAGTGACTCTTTTCTCTGATAGTACATCATCACGGTGACTCTTTTCTCTGATAGTACATCATCACGGTGACTCTTTTCTCTGATAGTACATCATCACGGTGACTCTTTTCTCTGATAGTACATCATCACGGTGACTCTTTTCTCTGATAGTACATCATCACAGTGACTCTTTTCTCTGATAGTACATCATCACAGTGACTCTTTTCTCTGATAGTACATCATCACAGTGACTCTTTTCTCTGATAGTACATCATCACAGTGACTCTTTTCTCTGATAGTACATCATCACAGTGACTCTTTTCTCTGATAGTACATTAAGTGTTCTAATTACTGTGTAGCTTCTCCCCTCATCCCTCTCATCTATGTATTGCGTGCTCTGAATAATGTTCCTAATGCCCCTCATTGAGGCGATAAAATGCTGCCATTATATTATTGAAATGCCATGTCAATTTAGGAAGGAATTTAAATAGCCTTGTTATGTCCTAAGAGCTAATTGTCATTACTTCACTTTGCTGACGACAGCTTCTCTAGCCAACCTTTGCACTTATTGGTTTTAACGTCTTGTGAAATATCTAGGGACACTTTACTAGTTTCTGTAACCTGACTTTTTTGGTTAATTCTTAATTACTGGAGTTCGTGAATTGGTACTACTAGTGCACCACTATTGCCTAGTAGTGTACCCCTAGTGTTCATTTGGTTAGGCAGATGTTTTACCCCTATCTGCCCGGTGTGCCAGTGTAGCCAGTTTAATGCCACTGACCTGAGTGACCTTGCGATTGCCAGGCTATTCAGAAGTGTTGATCTAACTCTAGATCTTGTTGTCACAACTAATCATTTTGTTATGGTTACTCTCTAGCTAACTCACTTCTTCTAGGAATGCTCTAAAAACAATCTACTCTTCTGATAAATTGCAATCGCTCAACCTTGTTATTAGACTATATTATTAAACTTATTTTGCTGTTTTAGTGAATGATAGGGTTCTATACCAAAGCAATTTGATTTCTAGGTTCATCTAACCACTTCCCTTTCGAACTGCTTCTTCGAGGTTCCTTGTAATTTTTTATCACTGTTACATGGCTTTTGGTGTAGTTCACTAAAAACTCTCAATATACACTAAATTATAGATACATTACAGATCGTATTTCATGGTTTTCATTTTGTCGATTCACCACGGTCCCACTACGTGAAGTTGGTGAATGGTTCAGATAGGCCTATCCCTGTAGGGTGTTTACCCTCTTAGGCCTAAGTTTGCCTCTCCCCTCTGCAAGTCATTTATTAGAACCTAGTCTGTAACTTCATTTACCGGCAAACTCGCAGCTTATTCGCATGAATAGGAAGTCTAGATTCTGATCTATGTGTAAATAACTGTATGATGAAAATATGCATTTTGGTAACCTTCTTTCGAAATGTCAGATGTTATGTTTTCACCTTTGAGTGTACGGTTAAAGCATAATTTACTAATAATAAATCCTTCTGAAAATGAAGAATATCGTGAATGAAGAATTTTAGTATTGTGGGTGTCTTTTCGCGGTAGAAATAGTGTCGTGTATGTATACTGTAGGAATATATATGTATATATCAGAGGCGCTAGGCGGGAGTTAGAAGGAAATGCCTGGGGCGGGGGTGACGTCTTGGGGAGAATGTTAATGGCGGAGGGGGGTGGAAGGGCGTGACAGGACAACGCACTTTCCTAACAATGACGGACCAATACTAACATAACGGCTAGAGGAGGATAGCTTTATTATCTTAGACGGTAAATAAATCACCCTAGGTTTGGTTCTTTATTTCTGACGCTTAAGTAGTGTTAGAGAGTTTCGGCAGGTGTGGTACAAGTAGTTCTTACCAAAATAGGATATTTGAAACCCCTCGTCACGGAGGAATCTATCTGGGCGTCAACGTAACTGCTTGTTAATACATCTATTGTGTTTCTTGTTGTGACATCACTTCATGAAGTAGAGTGGACTTGTATTGCTTGTAGCTTCTTTTTACATGGTATAGTAACTTGCTCTTTTAGCTAAACAGTCGCTTGTGGTGTTTGGTGTTTACAATCCTCTACTGTTCAAATTGTTTACTCGCTTGTAACATTAAAGTGTTAAGTACAAGGAGTGCCTTGTTGCTCTCTCTTTACAGTTAGATCTGCTTGTTGTTTCCTCTCCTTTGTTTGATCCTTTATTAGTTTCTTTGTACTATATCTTTATTGATAATTATTCCTTTCCTTATTCTCATATTTCCATATACTTTATTAGATTTCGTTGAGAAATTTAAGTTTTCCCAAGTTTAAGGCGGGTGTGTCAAATCTGGTATGACAGCCTTAGCTAATTACCTACCTACCACGTTACCGGTGTACTCGATACACCGGTAATTTAGGCAGTTTTTCAAATTAGATACTGCGCACCTGTATGTTACACAGGTAATAGAGTAATTATCGTATGTAGCTTCTTTATTCGAAAGCCTGCACGATAAATTACCTCTATTTTTAAGTTCTTTGTTTTTAGCAGAGATCTTGTGCAGCGCATTTCCTCTTCGCTTTGTTCTGTTTCCTAGAAATGTTATTGAACATGCGAATGGCTAATATCCTTTTCGTTAGTTAGAAGTTTTGCCTGAGTTATAAGCTTCTTAAATAGATTCTGTTAACAGGTCAGTTTGAACTGTAATCTTTTTAAAATAGACTTTGGGGTAGTGTTAATGACTCACGGTTTCCGCTTAATATGACTAAACTAAAACTAGATAAATTCTGAAGAATGATTAGTAATATCGTGTGTTGGGACAATTTTGTACCGACATCGTTGCTTTCATAATTTCGGTGGAGGCTTTACTGTTCACTGGAAATATGTGGTGGTTTCTATTTCCTTTAGTTGTGGTTTCGCTGCACGTAAGTCTATCAGAAATGCAAGGGGTTGTATTGCGAATTTGGCCTTAGGTTTCAACCGAGTGAACCATACTGTTCTAGAAATAAGTGAAAGATTTGATTAATCTACATAGTTTAAAGGAAAAGTAATTATTCAGGGATTACATTAAAATTGTAAAGTCATCCTTGCACAGTTTTCTTTGACAGTCACTGAAAACTAGACGTTTTCAGGTGATACTAAAGAAGAATTCTGTTTAAAATTATCCGTGGTAAGAATATTTAATGTGAATGATAGGTAGTTTGCATGAAAATGTAAAGCCTACCTACCCCTTTTTTGCTAATATTATCATTTTTTTATCATATGCATCGGGTAAAGTTGCATCAGAGCTTTAGGCATGTTCAGAGTGATTGATAGGTTGGTTGCATGCAAAGAACCAAGCCATTTATCTTGCATACCCTCCATTTGTTACAATAAATGATATTCCCATGAGCAAAGGGAGTAGGGGAGCAATTGGCTGTTGCCATGAAGTGGCTGGGTGGCTGACAAGTGGCTGTCTGCCAGACACACACTGCCATATTTCTCTAGTCAGTGTGTCCTGTGCTTTCCGTGCTTCCTACTTGCTTCACCTGTTATTGTTACGATGGATTGCCTAAGGTGGATTAGGAATTTTCTTTTCGGTAAAGTTGGTACCGGCGGAACTGTTCAAGTAAGTTTTCAGTCCTGATAATAGGTACTGCTAATATTTAGTAGATGGTGCCGGTCTGTCGTTTGATTCATCTAGTCAACCATTAAAAAAATCAATGGTTAATAGGGTTGACTGTTTAATTTAGTATCCTTACTGAAGGATGTTATATTGGATATAAATTTAGTTTGTATATTTCGAACCTACATCCTTCAGTCCTACCCATTAACCTCTCCTTCCTTAATCTTATCTGTGGTAGGTTACTATAAATTATCAATTCGCCGGCATATTTTCCTAATGTCCCTCTCTAATTATTTTAAACATTATCCGTTTAAATTTATTGTCTGTCTGTAATTCACATTGATTGCCTTTGTTATTTTGCTTCTTTTAAGTTCTCCATAGTGTTCTCATTGACTGGTGTGGATCATTGCCAAGCTATTTTAATAGCTGAGTAAACACCATGTGCTCGTTACTAATGACCATAACCTATTTACTCACGAATGAGTAGACCTTTTCCTCGTTCACAATATGTAATTTTGATGCTTGCTCATGCTTATTATGACAATTTATCTGTAAAATAACTTTTCCTGTTTACGCTGCTCGGTGACCCAGAACTTCAGATATAATATTTTACAAGCAGTTTGAATGAATTCACTGTACCACCCTGTTAAATTAGAATTGTTTCTAAATTGGTGTCGGTAGGAACAAAGCACAAGGGAAGGGATGTTTAATCATATTAATTGACTAAAGTGAAAGATGCGAGGGCTCGTGCTGTATGCTTCTTTGTGGGGATTGAACTTGAAAGAGGGGATCTTACATTCTGATCAATACTCTTATTTGGAGTGTGTATATCACGTATTGTAAGTCTCTCCCTTGCAATTGAACATTCCCTAGTTGTTAGTTAATTTATCTAATAAAGTTTTTAGTTCTATTTGAATTTCTGTTTCTTTTTTTTTTTTGTAGTCGAGTTTCTACGTTATGATAATTTAATTATATATTTTTTCTAACTTTACCATTACTAAGTATGGAATATCAGCTTATACCTTAATTAAATTTTTATAGAACTAAAATGCTTTTTGTTGAAGTCACCGCTCTTACAATATGAAATAGAAAACGGTAAAGAAAACGGCCGCTCTCGTTCATAGAAAACTGAAGAGGCGTGGTTTAGAATGTAGGGCAGTGGGTAAATGTGGCGCTTGGCAAGGAGCCACACTCTCTGTTCAGGGCACTATTTCACTATACCCTGGGGTATATGATGATGTCTACTCTGACGTATATCCTGTGGTGAAAATCTAAAAGGCCCTCTATATTAACTTCCCCCAGACTTCCTGTGTAGGAGTTTCCGTCTCCTTATTTCGTAGTAGGTAGTGGGAGTACAGAGCTGATTTAGTCATGTTTTACGATTTTTTAAAATTAGGTTATTCTTAGAACCGTGGTTTTTTATGATTCATGAATTTGCTGATGACTTACTAATAATTTTTTTAACAATTTATTTTTTTTACATTTTTATAGGTATTTACTTATAATTTTTTTATAATTTTAAAGTTAGTACCTATTTAGGTAACCTAGTTAACAGTTTCCAGTAGAATTTTGCTAAAATTTATTTTACACTTTCTATCAATTATGATTCTAAATTTATTCTAGTAACCGCAACTAGTGAAAGGTTACGTCTGGAATATACTTTCACTGTCCACTCATGCTTATCAATTGCAGGTCTTTATTTTCTGTATATGTTTGCGCTTAATTTGAATTAATAGATTATTGGTGTGCTTAAAATGATTACTTAATCGACGGTTGGTTAACATAGTTTAATATTTTGAGAATTACTTTAATAAATCGTTCTTTTTTTCTTGGCATATAATTTTAGTCATGCAATCTAGTAGTAATTTTAGTTCTTACATATCTACTACGTTTAGAAGTGTTCTAAACGTGTTTAATTCAAGTGTTTGAGTCTGCCTCCAACATAACATTCTAGCAGACATTTATGGGACAACTAAAGCCTTCGACTTTTAACCGTTAAATTGTAGTAAAATCTTCAGAAGTATTTGAGTAGTACATTTAACGTTTCTGACGATGTTATGTACACTCTGTCTCATTATTAGGGTTGTGACCGTATGCTTTTATAATCATAGATCCTGAGAATATTAGTGACTGAGAGAATTAGAGTATTGAATGGTTCTAAATCAACGGTATATAGTATTAGATACCATTTCATTTCGTCCATGATTTTCTTAAGATTTACGATTTTTGAATCATATTGTCACAGCCCTAGTCATTATCGTCAGTCATCGGGGTGACTATGTTATTTCCCCTGGTCCACGGTGACGCAGTCTGTTTTCTTGGCTCTGCAGTCACAGGTCCTTGGGTTTATTCTTAGCCTTTACTTCTTCAGTACGCATTATCTAAAAATAAAATGTGGAGAGATGATGTCCAGAAACTGTGTGATTGGTGTTTCATTCGATGTGGATCTTAAACCTAAGTAATCTGACCTACCTAACTACGGGATAGGAGAACTTTCAGACTCTGAACGTTCAAGTTTTTGGTCATATAAAATTAGGGAATTTAACTTTTTAAAGTTGTATCTATGATACCCGCTGGTATCATGGATACCAGGTAAAATTAAGTTAGAATATTAAATCAGAATATTTTATATGATTATGTACCCTATCTACTTGTTTAGTCTGTGAAACTTTGTTTGTTATAGAAAACTGTCTCTTTGAAATAAAGTTTGAGAAAATGGTTACAAATATTCTCCATGCATTTACTATAGCTGAAGATTTTCAAATTGAACTTAAAGGGGCAGTTCAGTCAAAATCAAACTATCGCCAAATTGGTCCTAAATCGATTTAGTATATTTATTTATGTAACATTAGAATATTCGTTGATTTTAGAAATGTTTATATAAAAAGTATATTGTAAATTAGTGGCGCCATCTGTGGACTGCTGTGGACCGCGTAACTAAATCATTGTAGTACGTAAACAAAATGATAACCAGACCCAGACTTGAATCGGTTATTATCTTATGAAAATGGTGAAAAGAATTTGTGAAATTGAAAACTGTCCTTCGAGTCAATTAGATTTAGTTTTGAAAAGAAAACCATCTCTTCATAAATTACCTGTTAATACTGTTGATAGAAAAATTGTTCACATGTTATCAGCTGTAAAATGTAAACAAATAGTACAGAGTGGTGGCGCCATCTGTATGAGGACGCAGGAACTATATCGAATTTATAAAATATGATATATATCGCTTATTATATTTTTTCAACCGTTTAATTCTAAAAGAATGCTTTATTCTTACTAAGTGATCGTTCAACTTTAATATTATGAAAACAAAAATTGACTGAACTGCCCCTTTAAAGCTTTTATTCAAAATTATTAACTTATTAGTTAAATATTAGTCTATTCTGACGGGACGGGTGCACTAGTTTGATATATACCATTCGGCTCGTTGTCGCAACCTTCATTGTCTACTTTTTAGATCTATAATTTATAGTTCACTATCTTGGCACTATAAACCGTTTCGCAGAAGGTTACCAGTGTCATTTAGAAGATTGCTCCTAGGTGTTCCTTGTGCTCCTAGGTGTTCTACTTGTCCCTAGGTGTTACTTTGTGTTCTATGTCCTCTTGATACAAACCAGACTTCCGTATTAGTAAGTAGGTACAGTCTGCGGAATGCATCCCCTTGCCAATGCACTTAAACTGCATTACTTGGTCGCATTACAGCTGCATTCTCTAGGTATACGAAAATATTTAAAGAAATGCCTACCGGTTAGGATTTCCACCTATTTCCCGATATAGATTCATTAGTTCCAATGTAATTTTTAGCTGATTACTGTTCTTTCCTAATTTTATTTAATAGCTACTGCGCTTTTTATTGTTTCATACGAATCTTGGCATATTTTCTCTACTGAAAACAGATCTAGGTAGTTATAGAATCCAGATCTATAATTTATGATCCCGCGAATTTTTGTTAGTTACATACCTAGTGTAAAACCTGGGATCCGCGATTTTCTTTTTAAAGATATGCAAAATTCTTAAAATTGTAGGTTTTCTGGTTATTAGTAGGCAACTAGGTCGTTAAATTTTTTACAATAAAAATAGTATTCTACATAAGCAAGTTTCCTGAACTTTACTTGACTGTGTACAATTTTCCTAGTCTTCATAACAATTAATGTAGGATGCACTAATATTGATTGAAAATTATATTAAGTAATTCCTATTTAATTCATTAACATTAAATTCTAACTCCAATTGAAGATGAAGTATCTAATTAATTTATATGAATGATTCTGCCCCTGAATTGCGATCAAGTAACCAACTTACTACGCATTTTGTCATCTCTCGTCTAATTATAGTTCTTATCAAAACGGATGCATTTGCTTCTCTCACTTCATTTAGTAGTAGCCAATTAAAACAAGAAATATTTCAATGTTACTCGATACGTATAATATCTTGGCATAAGAATTATTAAATTTTAATCAAAAGTTAAATTTATATATTACAATAATTAAATATTTTAATGTTAATTTTAGACCCTTCAAGTTTTATTTACTTCATAAGTAAATTCACGTAAATAGTGACAATTTTATATAAAAGATTTTCATTTGCGAAGTACCTCGTGTGGTTCAGAATTGTAGTTTAAATTTCAAACTCAATTTATTGATTCTTCATGGTGTCTTTAGTGTTCGCAATTGTGCCAGTCACGGTAATTTCGTCGACTCGCGGGATTAACCCACAAATGTGGCGTATCTTTTTGTTTGATATGTGCGAGGGCGTGTTTGCCCTCATGTTTTGGCAGCAAGACTTCAAGAGCTGCATTCACTTCTGACATCTCGTGTCGCTAACTTCTTGCCCTTCTCCAAGCTACTCCTTGAACAACTCTAACACAATGGACGCTAAAGAGGTTCATAGAGATTGCAGTGTTAGATCTTATGATTCGGTAGCTAGGATTTCTCTATTTAACTAGGCAGAAACTGTTTCTGATATCTAATTAGGCAGCAACGGTTTCTGTTAAAACGAACTAGGATCTTAAGAAATTAAAGTAACGCTAGTGTCTTCTTCCTCCTCAGGCTAAGCCAGAGGCCGAAAAGAAGGAAGAGGCTCCTGCTGCCGAAGTAGTTGCTGAACAAGCCAAGGAAGAGACTAAGGCTGAAGAGGTCAAAACCGAGGAAGTAAAGGCTGAAGAGGTCAAAACCGAGGAAGTCAAAACCGAAGAGGTAAAGGCTGAAGTCAAGGCCGAGGAAGTTAAAGTGGAGGAACAAAAGACCGAAACTGCTCCTGCAGCTGAGGTAAGTGTTCTAACTAGTTAAATCTTAACGGAATATCTAGTGTTCCACTGTAAATGGTGACTACTAGTTAATTATGTTCAAAAACTAAATTTCAGCTACAAAGTCAAACTTGCTAGTTCAAAAAATTCTTATTCCTATTCCGTAAAATATTTAATCGTAGCTACCTATTTCTGGTATAGAATTTTAAAGCCAATTTTCTTAGACCCTAAACTACGAATTTTTTAATTTTGAAAAGAAGGCTGAGACTCTAGTAGGTTCTATATATAACGGCATCTGATTTAAAAGTAAATTTGATTTAGTAAATCCAAAAAATTTAGGTAATCATTTAATTAATAATATATGTACCCCTTTGAACTTACATTTTATTTTGTATGAATTAGAGGGATTCAGTAATACTTGCTGTAGCTAGTAGTGAAATTCATGGTTTTGCTAATTAGTTTTGTATATATTTGGCGTTGGTCATTTAAAACAGGTAAATGAATATGAAGAACTATTTATAAATTCATAGTGAATTCTTATGATGAAGGTCTTTTCCTTTGTAAATATTATTCACTGCTAGAACCGTGTATTCTAAACTTGAAAAATGAATATTTTTTAAGATTTTTCAGTAGCTTTGAGAAACATGTTTTAGATTTGTCACCATTTACAGTGTTGCATTACAGTTGTCACTCGTGGCAAGGTAAAAAAGAAAATTATTTATCACTACCAATAGGTCTTTCAGGAAGGAATTTGAAAATAATTCATACATTCAATTAAATGATATTAAACTTAAATTTTATTGCAATAGACCAATAAAGTAAAGAGTATCATAACT
The DNA here is from genome assembly GCA_947561585.1 of Caprella mutica. Classification (NCBI taxonomy): domain Eukaryota; kingdom Metazoa; phylum Arthropoda; class Malacostraca; order Amphipoda; family Caprellidae; genus Caprella; species Caprella mutica. The sequence goes on along the minus strand of CANNZV010000572.1, from coordinate 185,727 downwards.
ACCATTGCAACTCTGCTTATCAGTGAAATGTTACTACTTTATTCGTACGGGGATAAAAATAAGGTTTTTTAACATCTGTGTATACATTAATTTGGAGAATTTAAGACATTTAGATACCTAATATCTAACTGCAATCATTGCTGTATAGTTTTTTGGATTTGAGGGGTTGTGTGGTGCTTTAGCTCGTCTCCTAGGACCGAAGCGCTGCAGAACCTCCCAGTAACACCCACAGTACGTCTTAAATAACTCGTCTTTTTTATTTCATAACGAATTTCAATAAACTTTACCCGCAATGAATTCAGCTAGGAATTAGGTATTCAAATATCGAATTGAAAATGTCCAAAGATTAAGTAAATTGTTACAGATATTAATGATCTTTTTTATCCCCGTACGAAAAACATAGGAATATTTTGCTGGTAAGCTGACGTGGAACGGCGCTCTCTTTACTTTACCGGCCTATTGCAATCTAGGTGAACCCTCTTTACTTGTTTCAATGTTTCAAATTGTCCATTTATTGGAAAAATTCTCGTGGAGAAAATGTAAGCTTTACGAAGTCATTCTATTCCATTTAGTAAATTTTCACTAGCCATAACTGAAAACAGAGTCCAAATATAGAGGGTTTATCTATTGATGTACAGTAGGTACTAATATTGGTGTAAATAGTTATTACTAGTAGTTTTATTGTTTCGTGGCCTCTAGTTTTTTTTTCCATTGAGTTTGTTTTGTAACGATGCTCGTATTGACTCATTTCCACATTTCGTTGTTTTTGCTTCCCTGGAATTAATTTCTAATACCTCCATCTGCTTCATTTACCTTTTCACTTTCATCTTGGATTTGGTTACTAATTATGGGTTTTGTTTGTTTGGGATTACTCTTCCCGGGATTACTTTTGCTCGTTGATTTGAATTTGATTTTGGCGTTTTTTTGTTTTTGTCCTGGTTTTGCATGATTTGCAGTTCTGCACGATAAGTGTATCCAAAACTGCTTACTGAATAAGAACTACAAGAAACCTCTGCCTAGCATGAATACTTATGTGTTGGTTTTTGCATGTTGTCAGTATGTTAACTCATTGAGTGACCCTCGCTGTATATTGCTTCAGATTGTTACTAAAACAATTACGAACGAGGAGTTCAAGGGATATCTTTTTACAGACATCCACCGACAAACCAACTGAATCTTCAAACGTTTCTGAAAAGGAGGCAGAAGCTCCTAAAGCCGCACCAGTAGTTGAACAAGTTACTCCTGTCGCAGTTGAATCTGCCTCGGCAACTGAATCCGCTCCTGCTCCAGTAGAACCCGTTGCCGCTCCTGAATCTGTCCCAGCCCCAGTTGAAGAACCAGTTGCCGCTGAATCTGCACCAGCCCCAGTTGAAGAACCAGTTGCCGCTGCTCCTGAATCTGTACCCGCCCCAGTTGAATCTGCACCAGCCCCAGTAGAAGAACCCGTTGCCGCTCCTGAATCTGCTCCAGCACCAGTTGAATCTGCCCCTGCCCCAGTAGAAGAACCCGTTGCCGCTCCTGAATCTGCTCCAGCACCAGTTGAATCTGTACCCACCCCAGTAGAAGAACCCGTTGCCGCTCCTGAATCTGCTCCAGCACCAGTTGAATCTGTACCCACCCCAGTAGAAGAACCCGTTGCCGCTCCTGAATCTGCTCCAGCACCAGTTGAATCTGCCCCTGCCCCAGTAGAAGAACCCGTTGCCGCTCCTGAATCTGCTCCAGCACCAGTTGAATCTGCCCCTGCCCCAGTAGAAGAACTCGTTGCCGCTCCTGAATCTGCTCCAGCACCAGTTGAATCTGTACCCACCCCAGTAGAAGAACCCGTTGCCGCTCCTGAATCTGCTCCAGCACCAGTTGAATCTGTACCCACCCCAGTAGAAGAATCCGTTTCCGCTCCTGAATCTGCTCCAGCACCAGTTGAATCTGTACCCACCCCAGTAGAAGAATCCGTTTCCGCTCCTGAATCGGCACCCGCTCTAATCGAATCTACCCCTGTCCCAGTAGAAGAATCTGTTGCCGCTCCTGAATCTGCACCCGCTCCAGCTGAATCTACCCCAGCCCCAGTGGAAGAATCTGTTGCCACTCCTGAATCTGCACCCGCTCCAGCTGAATCTACCCCAGCCCCAGTAGAAGAATCTGTTGCTGTTCCTGAATCTGCACCCGCTCCAGTGGAATCTACCCCAGCCCCAGTAGAAGAATCCGTTGTCGCTCCTGAATCTGCATCTGCCCCAGTTGAATCTACCCCAGCCCCAGTAGAAGAACCAGTTGCTGCTCCAGAATCTGCACCTGCCCCAGTTGAATCTGCACCTGCCCCAGTTGAATCTGCACCTGCCCCAGTTGAATCTGCACCTGCCCCAGTTGAATCTGCACCTGCCCCAGTTGAATCTGCACCTGCCCCAGTTGAAGAAAAAGTTGCCGCTCCTGAATCTGCGCCTGCTCCAGTTGAATCAAAACCAACAAGTGAAGGAACTAGCATATCTTCAGATTCGGTTTCAAAGTCTTCGGTTAGTAGTTTTATCTTTTTGTAGCCTGTACTAAGGGTGTGTAGGAGGTTGTCTATTTTTCGGTTTCTGGTTGTTTTCGTGATCCAAATTTTATTCTTGGTGGATTTTGTTCAATGAAAATACTGATTTCACAAATTGTCTTTGTTCAATACGATGCATTATACTTGTTCGATTTTCTAGGAGAAATCTGTGGAAACCCCAGTTGAATCTTCTGAAACCACTGAGACCAAAGAGGTTAGTTACACCTCTATAGATATTCGAAACTTCTACCTCGTATAGAATCTTTTTGTAATTTGAAATTTATTTTTTAGGCTCCTTCTGAAGAAGCTCCCGCCCAAGAAACTGCAGCTGCTGAACCTGCTCCAGTAGAGTCTGCCAAGGTTGAAGAGGCTCAGTCTCCAGTAGAAGAGGTAACTAACCTTTTATAGGTCCTAATTTTATTGTCATAGGGTAATGAGAGTATATTACGGCAGCAGTTTCTAATGTCACGATACTCATATACTGCTAGTTAAAGGAATTCAAATTTCTAAACCTATTTTGAAAGTTAATTTGATTACTTGAGATGTGAAAGAAGCATTTTTCTTTACCGCGTACTGACTAACTAATTTCCTGTTCCACTTTTTCTCAGAAAACCGAGACTGCCACTGAATCTTCCCCTGCACCAAAAGAAGAAAAGACTGAGAAGACGGTGAGAGTTTGTATTTAAAAACCTAGACTGAACATAATTTAATCTTTGTTTACCCTAATCGGTGTGCCTAATATGGTTACGTTTCTTACGTCTAAATTTAAAAAAAAAATAGTGTACAGAGTATAAGGTTTTTGACCTATTGTCTCTACCGCATATGTTTTTATCGATAATGTGTTGCAGAAATGTTTTTATTGATATTGGGTTTTACGTAAACTCTTCTCGTATTGGTTGGCAAGGAGGAAAGGTGGGCACTAAAGAGTAAGAGCTCCGCCCCCCCCCCCCCCCCCCCCCTGTTGGCTCCTACTCCTTGTATATAGTTTTAGTAGTTAATTGATTTTTGTTGTATCCGCTGGTTTGTTTTATTGCAACACTTCATTAATATTTAATGACCTGTCAGGATGGTTCGTAGAGCCTCACAGTCGTCCCCCCCCCCCCCCCCCCCCGATACTCTTATTGGTCAACCTTCATAGCCAATCAATGAGCTTGTAGCCTTGCACCAATATCATTAAAAACATATCCGCAAGGAACACTAATTTTAAAACTATATTCTTCGTGGTAGTAACCTTGAAATTTCTAACGTTAGATGTACCAACCTCCTTAATTCTCATATTGTTTATTTTATTTATTGAATGTTTTCTTTTTTCAGGAGGAGAGTGCGGCAGCTCCAGCCGAATAGATTTAGTTACCAATTTTCCTATTCATTACGCATGTAGAAAATCGATTGAAAGACTCTGTGATGTTGCAAGAATGAAATAGTTTAGACTAGTGACGGTCCAGCCTCTTGAGACTAGTTTTGAAAAGCTGCTGCCTGGGACCTGTACAGTTAGCTACATAGTTTTGTCCTATTTTTCTACGTGTTACTTTTAATAAATTATTTCATCAGCTAGCTCTCTATAAACTAAATTTCGAATTGTGTAGCCTTTTAAATTTTAGCTCTGAATTTCATTTAAAGTCAAAAAAATATAATTTAAAGTTTAATTTTAATTCTGTCATTTAGTGAAAGATTGTTGATATTAGTGGGTTATTAGAATGAATGGCTTGAATTCTTTGTGCAGGTGAAAGGATTGACTGAAGACTGACGTGCTCTTGTGCCTAAAATTTGCGAATGTTAGATTTGTATAATATGTTACTTTTAGGGAAACTGAACAGTGTATCATGATGCCTTATCAATATTTAGGATACTCTGACGCCCTACCCTTGCTTAGGTAACAGCTCTCTATGTAAAAAAGTAGGATACGAAGTTTATTTAGCAATGTACTTTATATCGGTTTCTGTTCAGATGTCCTCTTTTTCTTGTATCTAAATTTCAGTTTACTGTGTAATATATAGCATTAAGGTTTCTGCATTTTAGCTACTGGAATTCAAACCCATTTTATTCGTTAGCTATGTGTATTTATTAAACTTATCATTTTATAGGTTCCATAGTAATCATAGCTATGCATTTTCTTTTACTCCATTTTTAGTTTTTTCTAAAGACTCTATTTGAATACTTTTAATCTCCATTTATTGCGAAATTTTTGTAAGTAAAATTTGTATGCCTTGTTTGTCACAGAGTTAATAAGATTTTTCAGTAACTATTTCTTTTATTACTACCTTCCCTAAAGGACCGTACACACGTAAGGTTTTTAGGTCTTTCCACCAGACTTTTTGGTAAGCTCCTCCCACTTTTCCCCACGAGAATAAAAAAAAACTATATAATTATTTATTTAAGTTGGTATCCATGATACCTTCAGGTATATGAATACAAACTAAAATAATTAGTTTTTCTTATATTAGGAGACTATTGCAATTTTCTTAGTGGGGATTGACATAGCGGTTATGAATTGATTTTAGGTTCAAGATATTCTGATTTAAGAACTGCCAGTTTTCGAGTACTGTACTCTAATTTGGTGTCTGAATATTGGACATTTGCAAAAGTCTTGATACTTTTACCGTTCTAGTGATGTTTATTCAATTGAATAGAGTATGAAAACATCTTTGCTTAACGACTTAAAGTTAACATGTTGACTGAATTATTTTGCCGGTTTCTGATGGAATTGTATGCAATGGTACCTAACTTCTGATGTTAAATGTAATTCTTGAATTTACCAAACTTCAATTATATTTTGCCACAGTCTAGAAATTGACTTCTCTATCATTGGCTAGTTTACAAACTTACAATTTGGGCTAGTGATACTCAACTAGAATACTAGCATCGATAGTAAATAGTAAAGTATGCTAAGTTGCAAATGACCATTATCTCAGGTTTATCAGTAATTATTGAGCATATTTTATAATGACTGCAAATATGCAGCTTTTCGCATATACTAAATATGCTCAACTTGATCAATTTTAACATGGTTCCATAGGTAGGCTATTCTGCCTGAAAAGATGGAAACTCATTGCCGGAAAGAGGCTCTTTCCCTCCATAATATCCTATAGCTACCGTTTTTTCAAGACTATTTTAGCTGTGGATCCCCTGAGATAAAATGTGATATTACCGCTATTCTTAGTTAGACTTTATCAAATTGATTATTCAAAATTAATAAGTTTGTAGGTGTAATATTGAAAACATAGTAAATCGAACTTTGACCAAAATCAGTCCTTCGTCCTCAAATTCATTCTCATCACTAGGGTTGTGACTTTGCATATCTTGCATATTGGTGAAATAATGCATATGCATATGAAAAATGCATATGCAAATCTTGAAATGCATATGCAAATAGGAAATGCATATGCAAAATAAAAAGTGCATATGCAAATTAGATGCACATTAAAAAAAATAATATGCAAATAGAAAATGATTAGTAAAATAAGTTGATTTTTGATATTCCAATGATAAACTTCTACATATATAAATGAATAGTATCAGGCAAAGGAAAAAGAGCTAGTTTTTTATTCTACTTAAGAAATTTAAATTATTATAGGCTAGGTTATAACCAGGTGGAGAACTTGGTTGAACTCTGCTTCTTAATATTCCAGATATTTATCAGAGAGAGAATGTCAAAAACTTCTACAGAGCATAGAAATAATGAAAGTAAGTCTTGTGTTCATAGATTCAACATTCTCCGTAATTCCATTAACAATGGAGCAAATTGAGGCGCGAGCTAGGCAGGTCAATTTCTAAAGTTATCACTAGGGTTGTGACAATATTCTTTTGGCTTAAAGAATTATTCTTTATGCTTTTTAGCAATAAAGCATATTTTTTGAAATAAAGAATATTCTCAAAATATGCTCTTAGCTAATCAAATAGTCCAAGTGACTGCAAATGAAACACAAACTAATTTTTATTGTTTGAATGAATAATTCAAGAATTTTTAAGTTTAAAAGACTAGGTGTGGAAATTACCTCATTGAATCATTGGAACCTGTAAGGCGATAATTAATAGTAATAATTTTAATAAGGAGTACACAATAGGAGTTGCCATTTTGTGTTACGCTTTACCTATTGTAAACGGTTACTATTCATTGGTGCGACCCTCCATTAACATGAAAATATATGTACATCGGGGGATGGGACGTGCTACCCCCCTAACCCCCCTGCCAGGTCATTAAAAAAATCATGAAGTGTGCAGTACAACAAACTAGCGAATACAACAAACTCCATTATATCGAATGAGGAAATGCATCATACAAATTAGCTAATATTAGAAATAAAGTAAAATAAGAGGAATATATACCAAAGTAAAAAAAAAAGGTAAATATTGTTTTATTTAAATTGGTATACCTATCTATAATGTATATTTATGTAATAATTTTTATTTTAATCAAAAAATAAAACGAGAAATAACACAGAAAGATGTAACTGTCGGACTAATGACACGTCCCCCATTGTAAACGGAGCTAAGACGTTTCGGTACCATATTTTTTATTTCCAGACGAACCTTATTTTTTAAATTCGAAATGAGTTAAGACTACAAATTATAGCAGACAACAGACATAGAATTATTTTGGAGAATTTAAAAACAGCTATGATCATCAAATGTAATAAATACTTTCTTTATTGTGCAAGTTATTGTTTAAAACTGTTCAATATTTATTATTTTGGTTACCTCATACAGAATAAACAGTCTCAATTTGACATTGTTTCCTACCCTGCCTTCTCTATAAATATATCATCAATGAAAACTGTCAAATACAATTGGTCTTATTTCAAAGAAATTAGAACATATAAAGCTAACCTGAACGCACATCATTGAGCATTTATAGAGCTAACCTGAACGCATAAAAGGCATATTTTGAGCATAAAAAGAATATTTTAAGGCATAAAAAGCATATAAAAGGAGCATAAAAGCATATTTAACAAGCTTAAAGTATAAAGCATAAAAGCATATTTCAAAAAGAATATTGTCACAACCCTAGTTATCACAAAGATAAAAAAAATGAAATTTTCTAAGGAATATTTAAGATAGAGATATTACGTAAAGCTTATACTAGTAATCACTAATCAGTACATATCATCAAAAAATGAAGGCTATTCAATCATCAGAGACATAAATTCAATTCTGACAGAATAATCTGCACAAGTCATTCAAGTCAATCTACATGAAATCTTAGAATAACTTGGCCCATCAAATATGGCGAGTCTTCTATACGCGCCTCTATAGTTATCTTCGCGGAATGCAGGAAGATCATATTTTAGCCGTGGAATATTTGTTTATCATCTTTTCATATGATGTAGAGGGGATATTTTCTCAGCACAAGAAAATACAGTAACTAGATTACGTGCACTCGGTAGAACGCATACCTTCGCCGCCGCTTTGATCCGTTCTCTCCGAAATCTGACAAAATGGTTCCTGTATATTGACCAATCGTTCCATCATGTTTCATGCAATACGGTTCAATGCTTTTGGGTTATGACCCTTTGACCGGGTCACGACCCTTTGACCGGGTCACTCCCAAAATTCTACAAGAAGTTCACTGGACATTGACCAATCGTTTCACCAAATTTCAGGCAATTTGGTTGAACACTTTTTCAGTTAAACGAATAACAAGATGATAAATAAATAAATGCCGGATAAAATATAACCTTCTGCAAATTTGCGAAGGGTAATAATAAAATTTAATTAACTTATTGACTGATTTTCCTATTTTCTAAACTTGTGTTACTGTATATATTCATTTATATATTATATATACAAGTAAAGCTCGTACAACGGAAAGTATACAGGTAAAGCCCCCCCCCCCCCCCCTACAAAGGATAAAAATTATTAGTTTAATTGGGGATTTTAAGTTTTAAGTTTTCTTTAACAGCATTTCAAAGAAACTCTAATGAGGATAAACAATCTCAGATTATTGTTGAATAATTTTTTAATGAACATCTTATATTATTTATATAACTTACTCATATATTTAATAATAAGGTAAGTAAAATGAAAGAAAAATATTAGTAACTAAACCAAGTGAAAATATAGGGTAGTTACACCTCTTTTTAAATTTATAGAGCTTCTCTAATCAAAGAAAATGTGTAGGAAATGAGTAACAAAATCAAAATACTGAAAATCTTAAAAACAATACATTAAGTTTTTGTTGTAAATTGTAATACCTTGAATATAATAAATGTACGACTAGATAATTGGTAGACGAATAGAATATTAGTTAAACTATATAATTTAAAGAGGTTGTTGTAGGAGTTACATGGCCAGAAGAACGGATAATATTTGTATTTTTTAGAGGGTGTCCGTTTAAGGGGACGGTTCCCGCTATTTTTCACTTTTTCCGATTTTTTTTTCTTTAGTTACCCTGCAAATATACCAAAGAAAACTCATGGAAAATTCCATTCTTATACGTTGAGTAGAACATTGTCTAACTCGCCTCCCAATGTAGGAGTAGGGTGGTATGTTTTCTGTGTTTTATAAGCCTCCCATTTATTGTTGAGGGCTTCGTCGCTGCCTGGGTTGACCCCCGATGCGACCTGATGAGTCCTCTGGCTGGGACGAAAAGCATATATGTTTTTAAGAAAAATATTTTTTTTTTTAAATTTTAAACATTTATTAAAAAATATTTTTCTTCCTCCATTATCTCGGTAACTTTTTTTCTCCAATTCTCACGTTCAAAAGTATAGAACTGCTTGGGGGTTGGTCCTACAGAAAAATGTATGGGAGCTAATATGTTCAGATCGAAATTCCTAAGGTCGTCTTGTAGCCTTTTACCTATAACTTTTTCTATAAACTTGTTTTTTTTTTTAAATACAAAAAAAAATAATGACAATTTTTTTTTAAATTTAAATAAAAAAAATTTCAGATCGAAATTCAAACAAAAAGCTACTAGATGACCTTAGGATAGTAGTAGAGAACATATTAGCTTCTATAAATTTTTCTGTAGGACCAACCCCCATTGAGTCCATAGATTTTCCCTGGGGGAGGGGGGCCCCAAAATGAAAAAAATAAAAAAAAGTAGCATAAGATTTTTTTCACTTTACACCTTATGTCAAAATCTCAGCTCAATCGGACGAGTATTATTGGTAGATCTAAAACGCGGGAACCGTCCCCTTAAAGATCGTCTGCTGTACGAGCTTTAATTACCTGTATACTAGATTCTTCATATTCAAGACTTGATAAATGTACTTGAAAACAGCTTTGTAAGAAGTGTTTCAATATATTGAAATTATCTTCAATTAAAAGATATTAATTAATTAACATCCTTTATTCTACCACTTAGTTTTTAAATATTTTTTACATTTAAAAAAATATATTTAAAATATATGAGCTTCTTAGTAACAGCCTATTTCGAGAAATCCATACTTGTAATGTTTTTTTAATTAAAATTATTTGCTGCATATATTTTGTATATGCGTTTTATAAAATATCATTATGAGGTTATTTAAACTCAACGTTGAAGGTTTTATAAAATTCATTGTCAGGTCGAAGTTTGCCACCCTTCTCCTGATGATGAATAGAAATCTTTCTATTCGAAAGCTTGAAACCTGATAAAACCTTCAACGTTGAGTTTAAATAACCTCTTAATAATATGGATTTCCCGTTCAGTTTGAATCTTTTCCATCGTTTTATAAAATGCATATGCATTTTATGAAAATGCATATTTCAAGCGAAGATGCACTAAATATTTATGTGCATACACTGCATAATATGCGGTGCATATTGTCTCAACCCTACACATCACTGAAAACAATGGTGGGTAGCGTGTCACTTGGTTATCATTTTCCAAACGTCATTAGAAATGTTATCGATGAAAATGGATATGATAAATAAAACTTAATTTTTCTATTCATTAGATCTCATTCTTCAGATTAGATCATCTATTATAATTTCTATATTCAATGCAATGTCTTAGTTTACTAAATACACTGTGAAATATGTATAAAGATAACCTACTGTATATAGTATATATACTATATACTATACATTTATAACTGATTGATGAGTTGTTTTGGTAATAGCTAGCATTTTCCAATGCTTTCAAAGAATATTCTTATAATATAAACACAGAATATGAATGGAAGGATAAAAAACAACTAAGAAATATTACATTTTAAAGAAAAATAGTTGATGTGCTTTTTTGGAATTGGAACCAATTGGCCTTCCTGTACGAATAGCTGATGTGATGGATCGGGGGCCGCAGCTCGACTCCCTATTAAGCTTTAGAGTGGATTTTGACAAAGATAATATTTATTAGTAGGGATGTGACAATATGCAGCATAAAAGATGCATAATTTTTGACGCGATATGCAGCATATTATATGCCTATTTCTGCATATAATATGAAAAAAGTCAATGTGCATATATGCAGAACCAAAATGCTTATTGGAAAAATGCATATAATATGCAAAAAGTCAATGGGCATAATATGCTGAACCAAAATGCATATTGGAAATATGCATTTTATATGCCAGATATTATTCAATATAGTGTGCATGTTATATGCTCTAAGTTAATTACGGAATTTAAAATATAGTTAATCTGTAAATAGTTAAGTTTTGAATGTAATTTTACTTTGGAGGTTTGAATGGAACTTATAATGAAACGAAGGTATAATCTTATTATATTTATTTTCACTACAAAATCAGTCTTCTTTAATTGTAAATCAATTTCTAACAGTGGAATTGCACTTAATTATTTAATGGTATTTATTTCAGGATTTTAAAAGTGAATCTTCTTCTATAAACTGCTACTTTATTTTTGTACTGGGAAAACACCCGTTATACACCACAAGCAACAAAAGGAGCAAATGTTTCCTCCAGCCAAATTCAGTCTTCTAAAGTTCTAAACTATCATACATTCATATATCACATTCCGTTCATTACTTTCATAAACCATCTTGTTAAACCAGCGGTTCCCTTTAATTAAAGGATACCCAAATAAAAGCAGGGACACTAAATCATTAAATGGTAAATTTAAACAGTTTTGCGTTTAATTACTTAAATTATGTACCTACGAGGAATTACCTTTCATATTTTTCGAGTAGTACAACTTTCTAAAATAATTTTATTTATTTACTACCTAGAAATATCTACCAAATACCAAGTGTCAAATAACTTTATTGATACATGTAACATTTGTAGTTTCAATATTCAACCTACAAACTTTTTAAATTTGAATAATTAGTTTGATTATTTTAAATATACTTGGGTCCACAGTTAAAATCGTTTTCTATGCAGGGGTCCCAGAAGAAAACGGCATAGGTTACAGTTACACATTTACATGTTAAAAATTGACCAAGAGCATATTTCTCGGTTATCATATATGCTTACGTGCATATAATATGCTCTTGATATATATATGCAGAGGACTGCATATATGCAATATGCACAATATGTCACATTTTAATTATCAGACAAGATCATGGAGTGGCGAGAGTAAATACCTAACCTCAACAATGTTTTCAATTCGGATTGATAATATTCAAGACAATCAATCATTCATCACTATATTTCTCAATTTTACCATCCGTGAGCAGTCATTAGTTCTTGTGTTCCTTTGAGTCACATTCTTTGGTATGTTGGTAAATTAGGCATTCACAGAGTAGCTTTTCTGCATCCATGAGTCTTGTTGAGTTGGGTGTTTTTCAATAATGGGAAAATAACATCGAAAGGCAAAATAAGTTATAGTATATTCCTTAATTTCACCAAAATAAATAGTTTATTCATATCGTTAAGATAAAAAATGATACGTAAAAGATTTTTTTATATACCTAGATAGAGGTAGATTCCAGTGTTCTCAAACTGCAACATAAAAGCTTGGGCCTTAATATTTTTGTTCTGCTGCAATTAGCTTGCTTGCCGGTGTAGTTATATATTCTTATAATTTATTAATGGTTTATAATTTTATATGAATAATAAATAATAATAAGTTACAATCCTTCATTCTTCCATTTACCAAAGAAATTTTCACATATTTCGCAATACAACTGATATTCGATTTAATGTATCCATTAATTTAATGCCAACTCAGGTTACGACTGATACGTTAGCCACTTATTTCTTCATAATATTTCTGAGTTACTTTCGGCAGTGGAATAATCTTTTTAGCTAGAGATTGATTAGATCATTAATAAGAAAAATGTTTTATTGGTTTACTGATATAAAATAGCCTACCGTTTACTGGTAAATTACTAAATTACTCATTTGTGTTTTATGTCAGCCCCATATTTTGACTCCCCCAAGTTCTTAACTTAACTTCCACTTCACTGAAGTTCACTCTGTGCCACTTACCAGTAGTGCCAAACTCAGAGACTGCCACTCTGCATAATGTGACTTCTGACTCTCAGAGATTTTAAATTGAGAGAGTTACTCTCAGGCCTGGCCTTACATGTAAATTGTATTGAAGTACACATAAAAATTAGTTAGAAAATTTTCATTGGACCAGGCAATAATATAATAAAGCAGTTTATGACAGTTATTTCAAGGTTCACCATTCATAGACTATAACAGGTTAAATTAATAGAAATAGTAGGAAATGTTACAAAGACCAGTCTGTATTTGGTGCACAAAGTTCCACTGACTTTTTCAAAAAGCTGAAAAAATCCACCATAAATTTCCAGTAATTTGGCTGATCCACCAACATCTTCCCAATTTTTCCACCGAAAATTAATGGTAACATAGGAATAAATAGCTAAAAATCCACCGACTTTGCCAGAATATTATTTTCAAAAGGGAAAAATTCCACCGACATGTCGGTGGAATTTACCACGAAATACAGACTGGCAAAGAGCTGTCTACAAATTCTTTAGATGAAAACCTATACTTTAGATTGAAACCTATGTTACAAATAGTAATTGACATTTTTATTTTATTATTGCAATATTGTGTTTGTTTATATTTTAGCTACAGTAATTAAAGCGGATGAAAATGTTAACCAGTGCCCCTAATCAATGTACAACGGAGTGAATAGCACTTAGTTTTTTGTTCCTTTTGCAGTGGAAAAACCATTTCATTGAAATATTTTTATACCATTCGATAGATTATTAAATTTTAAACAATTCTGGGCTGCATGACGCACAAGTTTAATCAACCATTTGGGATAAAGAAGAAAGACGGAAATTGTTCCTTCCATTGCTAATTTTTGTAGTGAATACTGAATAGCAGTTTTTTTAAATCTATTTTGCAGCGGAAAGGCGTTTATTTAAAAAAAATTACATCATTCGATAGATTATTGAATTCTAAAGAATTCTAGGTTGCCACCTGCGCGATTTTATTCTACCGTTTAAGAGATATTCAAGAAGAAAGACGGAAATTGTTATTTCCTCACACTAATCGGCAGAGTGCACAGCTCTTGGGTTTTTGTTTATTTTTAGTGGAAAAACTATTATATTTAAATATTTTTATATCATATGATAGATTAGTTAATTTAAAAGAATTCTGAGTACGGAATAACCATTCAAATATGTATGGTTTTGAAGAAAAACTCATTTGTCTCACTGTTTTTGTTTCACAACTATTCTTCAAGAAATCGTACATCTGGCAATTTTTTCCCCATTCGTTTAACATGTTATAGTCTATGAATGATGAACCTTGAGTTATTTGCAGCTCTCCCAGACTCCCAGTGCAAATGGCCTGAAATATCTAATTTACTCCTATGCTTAGTATGATTATTGTCACTATGATATAATGTTATTTTGGTGAGAATTACCTAAATATAATTTGATTATTTTGGAGAGAAATTTGGTATATTTTTGAGACAGCTGGTCCTGTCTGTCCTGATAATATGGGAGATATTTAGGATATTCTCTACAAAGTTACTAACAATTTAAAATTGATTCCTATGGTTATATTAATTTTACTGTGAAGTGTGAACTGAATAAGAAGATCTACAAACTGTTCACCACTGCACCAGTTTCTGTTTCTGCAGACTGGCAGTAGTGGATACAACAAATTGCTTGCAGCTGGTTATTGGCCCCCTACTAATTAGTATCACTTTGATATCAGAACTGGGTTCCCATGAAAAATATCTTTATTGACCGAAAATATTAAACACTGAACAAAAAAATCATTATTTAGTATTTACACTATACAATGTGAATATTTACATGTTCATTCATCTATCCTCATTTCTCTTCTTTATTCTCAATTATACCTTTATAAGTTATAGCTGTATAAATTTTATATTTAGATTGAATCTGTGTTCTCTTTTTGAAAGGGGTTTATATCTTGCTAGATATTCTGCAGAAATGTTTATCATACGCAGGACTTTCCACACTTCTCAGTTGCTGCGATGTACTGTCATTAAAGTGGATAAAAATCTACTCAGCAAGCTTCGTAAGTCCACTGGATATTCAATCAGCCATTGCAAGAAAGCTCTCCAGCTACATGACAATGATGTACAAAAAGTGAGTAGACTATCCTATAGTTAATTTCTTATTTGTCCCTTTTCATCACATGCCTTGGTAAGTTTAGTAGCTTTTCTGTATGCAAGAGCATTTCCACTGAAGGTGATATATGACTTTGCATGTGGAGCCACTGTCCTCTCAGACTACTTCTTCAGTCCTTACTCCCTTGTACTTAATTTTCTTTTGATGTCAATGCTAAGGCATTTGGTTTGGAAGCAGTCATTAAAACCCTACAAAAATTGATTATATATATAATATTATTAGTGTTCAATTACCTAATTGTGAGTGTTACATTTCAGTCACAGAAGTGGTTGCATGATCAGGCTCAAGCTGAAGGATGGGCCAAAGCAACTAAACTCTCTGGCCGCTCTACAAAGCAAGGACTGTTAGCAATCTTAATCAGTAAAGATAGGAAACTAGGAACAATGCTGGAACTCAATTGTGAAACAGGTAAATAATAAATAGTTAATTATAACATGATTCATATATTAATTTATCCATTGAGTTATATTCAATTAATATGGTTATCCATTTGTTTTTTTCTTTCAGATTTTGTTGCTCGCAATCAAATGTTCAAAGATCTTTTGACAAGCATGACAGAGGTTTGCTTGAAGAAATTTGATGTGTCTGATGGCTCCTCAACAGTTGTAAAGGTAGCTACTGAATTTTAGAGAAATAGTTCCTCTCCATCTAACTAATAGAAAATAGTTTTGATTGATATATCAATACCTAGCTAATTTAAGTCTTTCAACTTATATGCCCAATAAATAAATAATACATATAAATCTGAAAAGAAAGATTATTTCAAAGATTGATGTAAGTGAAATAAATATCCCAAGCTAAATCAATATGATAATTTGTATTTTCCTTGATAGCGCATAATTTTTTCTCTAATTACAGCAAACTCTGACTAAAGATGAAATATCCTCCGTAACTTGTGAAGACGGCAAAACTCTTGCGGATCAAGTGGCTCTGTCTATCGGTCTACTTGGGGAGAATATGGCCCTGTCTAGAGCTGTTACGGTAAGTAAAGCACTCTGTACCCGGTAAGTTGTCCTAATGAACAATTGATCAAAGGTTAGGCTAGTTTAGGGGTTTTCCTTTTAATAGAAAAAGTATGATGAAATGCACCTATGTTAAAGGTTCATTTCAAACTATTAGATAAATTCATGAGATTGAGAAAAATAAACTCTTTATTTTTCACCATGTTTATGAAGCTACTTTTACTCAATGTATAACTTTTTCTAATTTCAAAAATTGGTAGCTACAACGAGTTATGAGAAGAGTTAACCTCTAACTTGTTCATAGAGTTTCAAACGTGTCTTTCATCTTATTTCTGAATATCAAAATATTCTCTAAACAGTTTAATTTCCTCAGATCTCAACACATGGCACAGACAGTGAAGTTCACGCAGTCACACACCCCCTGACTGTAGCAGAGGGGTCTGACGTTATTCTGGGCAGGTTTGGTAGCATGGTGGTACTCAAGAAAATGACCAATGGGGCTACAGATCCACACATCATGAAACACCTCTGCCTTCAAATTATTGGTGAGGAATGAATAGGGAAAATAGATGATTTTAGGGTTTGGTTTCAAAGGATTATTTTTTTTATTATGTGAACTAGCTTTCTAACTTTTTATTTTTTACTACATTTTTTCCTTTCATTTTTATTTAAAGGAATATTTTCTAGTATTAGTTTTTTCTAATGTCCAAAAATGTGGAATTGGCCAATAACTCAGAAATTGCCCTATGTGACTCATTCCAATGACTGAAGCGTCAATTTGTGTCCTTAGGCATGAACCCAGCATCAGTTGGAGTGGCTTTGGAAACTCCTGAAGAATCTTCTTCATCTGACGAATCATCAGAGAGTTCCAGTTCCTCTTCTGACAGTTCCTCTTCTGATAGTTCCTCAGAATCAGAGACAGAAAAGGAAGCAGAGAAATTAGAGGAGTTCTCGACAGATAAGAAACCCGGAGATGAGTTCCTCCTGCAGCAGAGGTGGCTGGAAGATGAAGACTACTCTGTTGCTGAGGTGAGAGATGCAGAACATGATGTTGTGGCAGTTAGTCAAAAAGAAATATTTTCTGTGAAATTGTATTATTATTCTGAAAAAATCTAAATAATGAGATATCTACTTTTTAATTTGAGAAATTACCAGTGTTTTTTTATTTGACGAATAATTAATGACTTTTAATTTATTTACCATTTAAAGGCTAGTCTAGACAAGTACAGGCTAGTCTAGACAAGTACAGGCTAGTCTAGACAAGTACAGGCTAGTCTAGACAAGTACAGGCTAGTCTAGACAAGTACAGGCTAGTCTAGACAAGTACAGGCTAGTTATTAACAAGTACAGGCTAGTTATTAACAAGCACAGGCTAGTTATTAACAAGTACAGGCTAGTTATTAACAAGTACAGGCTAGTTATTAACAAGTACAGGCTAGTTATTAACAAGTACAGGCTAGTTATTAACAAGCACAGGCTAGTTATTAACAAGTACAGGCTAGTTATTAACAAGTACAGGCTAGTTATTAACAAGTACAGGCTAGTTATTAACAAGTACAGGCTAGTTATTAACAAGTACAGGCTAGTTATTAACAAGTACAGGCTAGTTATTAACAAGTACAGGCTAGTTATTAACAAGTACAGGCTAGTTATTAACAAGCGCAGGCTAGTTATTAACAAGCGCAGGCTAGTTGTTAACAAGTGCAGGCTAGTTGTTAACAAGCGCAGGCTAGTTGTTAACAAGCGCAGGCTAGTTGTTAACAAGCGCAGGCTAGTTGTTAACAAGCGCAGGCTAGTTATTAACAAGCGCAGGCTAGTTATTAACAAGCGCAGGCTAGTTATTAACAAGCGCAGGCTAGTTATTAACAAGTGCAGGCTAGTTATTAACAAGCGCAGGCTAGTTATCAACAAGCGCAGGCTAGTTATTAACAAGCGCAGGCTAGTTATCAACAAGCGCAGGCTAGTTATTAACAAGCGCAGGCTAGTTATTAACAAGCGCAGGCTAGTTATTAACAAGCGCAGGCTAGTTATTAACAAGCGCAGGCTAGTTATCAACAAGCGCAGGCTAGTTATCAACAAGCGCAGGCTAGTTATCAACAAGCGCAGGCTAGTTATCAACAAGCGCAGGCTAGTTATCAACAAGCGCAGGCTAGTTATCAACAAGCGCAGGCTAGTTATCAACAAGCGCAGGCTAGTTATCAACAAGCGCAGGCTAGTTATTAACAAGCGCAGGCTAGTTATTAACAAGCGCAGGCTAGTTATCAACAAGCGCAGGCTAGTTATTAACAAGCGCAGGCTAGTTATTAACAAGCGCAGGCTAGTTATCAACAAGCGCAGGCTAGTTATTAACAAGCGCAGGCTAGTTATTAACAAGCGCAGGCTAGTTATCAACAAGCGCAGGCTAGTTATCAACAAGCGCAGGCTAGTTATTAACAAGCGCAGGCTAGTTATTAACAAGCGCAGGCTAGTTATCAACAAGCGCAGGCTAGTTATCAACAAGCGCAGGCTAGTTATCAACAAGCGCAGGCTAGTTATCAACAAGCGCAGGCTAGTTATCAACAAGCGCAGGCTAGTTATTAACAAGCGCAGGCTAGTTATCAACAAGCGCAGGCTAGTTATCAACAAGCGCAGGCTAGTTATCAACAAGCGCAGGCTAGTTATCAACAAGCGCAGGCTAGTTATTAACAAGCGCAGGCTAGTTATCAACAAGCGCAGGCTAGTTATCAACAAGCGCAGGCTAGTTATCAACAAGCGCAGGCTAGTTATCAACAAGCGCAGGCTAGTTATCAACAAGCGCAGGCTAGTTATCAACAAGCGCAGGCTAGTTATCAACAAGCGCAGGCTAGTTATCAACAAGCGCAGGCTAGTTATTAACAAGCGCAGGCTAGTTATCAACAGGCGCAGGCTAGTTATTAACAAGCGCAGGCTAGTTATCAACAAGCGCAGGCTAGTTATCAACAAGCGCAGGCTAGTTATCAACAAGCGCAGGCTAGTTATCAACAAGCGCAGGCTAGTTATCAACAAGCGCAGGCTAGTTATCAACAAGCGCAGGCTAGTTATCAACAAGCGCAGGCTAGTTATCAACAAGCGCAGGCTAGTTATCAACAAGCGCAGGCTAGTTATTAACAAGCGCAGGCTAGTTATCAACAGGCGCAGGCTAGTTATTAACAAGTACAGGCTAGTTATTAACAAGCGCAGGCTAGTTATCAACAAGCGCAGGCTAGTTATTAACAAGCGCAGGCTAGTTATTAACAAGCGCAGGCTAGTTATTAACAAGTACAGACTGGATTGTTTATTTTTACCTATGATCCTGATTGAATTTTTTGTAATGTTTTTCTCTTTCTCTGAAAGGTGCTAAAAGAAGCTGACATTGAAGTTCAAGACTTTATTCGGTTAGAAGTTGGAGAGACGATTGAAGAGGCTGATAGCTGATGATGACATGATTCCTGATGATGAAAGTCTATGTTCCAAACTGCTACTTGATGATGTGCTGAATGGAATTACATCAGTTATTCTCGAGCTGTCATACTTGTATAAATAAATGTTTTGTTGTTGAAAAGTGGTATTAATTGAACCAATCTAGGGTAAATACTAGTTTGCGTTCCTATTTAATTTAGGGACGCTAGTTAGGAACCGATACAAATATCCCCTTCCTAGTTCACGTCCATAATTGATTTAGGAATATTAAATAGGAATTTACACAAACTAGTAAAGTAGATGATGGGAGAGAGTGATTGTCTGAAGTAGAAAATCTTTCGTTTCCATTCTATTTTTATTACTTACATTTATTTAATTTTTACTGAATATTTTAGCTACAACTATGTTTGGCTCCTGCTCTATATATGTAACGGAGTGAGAACTAGTAGTGAATATAGTTCGATATTTTAAAGTTATTCTGGAGATATCTTCAATATAGGTTTATATTTGACGGTTTATTGAAAATAAAAGATGTAAATTATAATATAAGTGTAATTCCCTAGTGGTAGTATAGTAGCCATTTGTGATTAAAATGGATATAGTATCATTGATTCATTGTATCAAACAAAAATATTGGCTTTCATAGTCACTGTTCTTGTGATTACTGTGATACAGTAAAATGTATCGAAGTTCATTTTTAAAGTTCACTTCCTTATTTCTGAATACTCGTTTATCTAATCCTGTTTCATTGATTTTCTTATTGGGATAGCAAATAGAAATATTTTCAACTTTTTCAATAAAATGTAATGAGAATATAGGTAGTAAAAAGTTTTAAAAAAACATTTACTTATCAAGAGGAAACTCGACCACGCATCTATAACAAACTTATACGATACATCTAGTAATATATCCATGAAAAATATTATATAGATAAGTAAAGCTACCTACTCTACAATCAAAATAACTATATAATGAAAAGAATTTATATTACTATGGGCAAGGCAATATATATATAACGCTGAACAATAATCAAAATACTTCGTTCCGCTACTATTTTTATTATATAATTAATTTTGAAGTATTTATTTGACTGAATATGCATGTTTAAATATTTCTTACAATGAATAGGTTCAAATAACTTACAATCTATGGCTGTTTACTGGATTATTGAGCATAGTAGCACATCACCTCACAGGTTGAGAATTAATGCGTTACTAATTTACTGGTGGACGGTGGTTATCATTTTATAACGAAATATAAATAATCTATTTGAATTAGGTACTGGAATTAATTTTGATAATTATTAAATGAAATTTGAGGTGTTTTCGGAAATACCATTTTTCCACAACACATACTTATCTTATAAGTTAGTAGGTATTCACTTGCAATTTATGACCATACCTAGAACTTAAAATAGTAATTGAATTGAAAAGTCTAAATTTGCCAGCGCAATAAAATTGTTATCTTATCTATTCATAAATAATGAAACTGATTATTTTTTTTTCAAGTTGTCATGAGCATTTCAATGATGGAAGTGTATTTATGATTGCGTGAAAGTTTTAAATATGTACCTACCAAATTTTACTCTGGATTAATCTTCCACTCCAATCAATAAAAGCGTTAATATAACTCCACCAGAAACAAAAAAAATTAGATGCTATTTATTCTTAATACAGTTTCAAATTTTCCGAGTTGTATATTTTGGTAACAGTGTCAGATGCAGAAGTAATAAACTTAGCTAATTTTTAATGCCACTCTAATTGCGTCATACTTGTTCAGTTGTTCGGTGTAGTATTTATGTATCTCAAGTAATTTTAATCACTGACTTTATATTAATCTCTTATTGTTTTAATAATCATCAATATGGTGGAGCCCATTTTCGACTACCAATTTCGTCTGATTCTTATAGGAGATACTACGGTTGGAAAAAGTTCTTTGTTGAGATATTTCACTGATGGAAAGTTTTTTGAGGTGAGTGCCTAGGTACTGTAGGTAGGTGTTTGGATGAATTATGAAAGTAATTTACTGTCCTACTTATATATCAGGTAGCTATTTAGTATTTAGAATTAATATTATACCTTTGGGCTTTGAGTTGAATACTTAATCAAAGACCAGTTTGCAACTTTGCAGAAACTGGTAAAGTGTTCGTAGAGATCTCTTATTCTGTTCGTAGCAAAATTAATGTAAATATAGTGATTAATTCAGCCTCAGGAGTGTTTGTAGCAAAATTAATGTAAATATAGGAATTAATTCAAAATTGTTCGGAGAGAATATCCCAAATATCTCCCATATTCTGCAGACTGGATCAAAGATATTCTATTGTTATCTATCCAGACTGCAGGAACTTCTAAACTGTTCTCCAAGAAATTCTCAAGTTTAGCTTCTTTTCTTAGTAAAATACACGTAAATATAGTCTATAGAAGGAAATTAAGAATTGTTCACACAGAAAATGGTAAAAATGTATAATATTCTGCAGACTGGTCTGGTATCTACCAGTCTGCACTGTGCAGAATAGGAGAGATATTTGGGATATTCTCTCCGAACAATTTTGAATAAATTCCAAAGTTTACATTAATTTTGCTACGAACACTTCTGAATTAATCCCTATATTTACATTAATTTTGCTACAAACAGAATAAGACATCTCTAATTCTCTATGAACACTTAACCAGTTTCTGTAGACTGGGATTTATAACTTAATTAAATATCTTTGCAGGTTTCTGATCCTACTGTTGGTGTAGACTTCTTTGCCCGCCTCGTTGAAGTTGATGATGGAACACGTATCAAACTACAGCTTTGGGATACAGCCGGACAAGAAAGATTTCGGTAAGTTTTCTGTTCTTTTACCCAATTCTTCTACCAATTCATAAGTATCAGTACTGTAAAGGGCGATACACACGCAGGGTTTAAAGTGTTTAATGACCGAAATGTTTTGATACTTATTTACAGTTCAATCACCCGATCTTACTACCGCAACTCAGTTGGAGCCTTGGTTGTTTTTGATGTTTGTAATAAGAAAAGTCTGGAGCATATTCCAATGTGGATCATGGAAGCTAAGAGACACATTGCCCCTCACCAATCTGTGTTTGTGTTAGTTGGTACAAAGGTGAGTGAAGTTACCGTAATTTATAAAGAAATATTCAACTATTGTTCAGTCAAGAAAATAATATATAATTAAATTGAATACTGGTACTAATAGCTCCAAATTTTATTTCTTTAATTATTCTGTAGTTATATAACTAACTACATGACAAGTTGTTAGATATTCAGAACATGTTTATTTTCTCATTTATTCATTTGAGGATATATAATTTTTGTTGTCATTTCAGAGTGATTTAAAAGACATGAGAGAAGTGAAGAAAGAAGATGCTGAAGCTTTGGCTCAATTTTACGGCATAAAATATGTTGAAACGAGTGCCTTGAGAGGTTCAAATGTAGAAAACGCCTTCACGACCATAACACAAGAGGTTTACGATAAGGTAACTACAGTAATACTCCTGAGTTATGAAGCACTAGATTAATGAAGGACCTGAATTATGAGATGCACCCGAGTTATGAAGCAGTTTTCTATGTTGAAATTACAGAAAATGATATGCACCAAGAATTGCGTTACAGTTATACCTCAAAGACTAGTTTTCTATGATTTCAAATTTTTAATCATAGAAAACTATTTAGTGCACCCGAGTTAAGAAGTGGCTCTGAGTTATGAAGGAACCAATTCTTCATAACTCAGGAGTTTCACTGTTTTACATAATTCTCTTATCTAAAATCATTTTAATTAGAATTTTTTCTGTAAAATTATTTACTGACTATCTTCTCCATTTCTCAGATAAATTCTGGAGATATAAAAATGGAGGATGGTTGGGACGGCATCAAAAATGGTTACGGCAGGTTAAGTTCATCCAATGGCGGCTCCAGTACTTTATTAGAAGGAGAACCGACTCGATCTTCTTATTGCTGTTGATAATTATTTTACTCATTACTTTGACTTGTCACCACAAGTCATCTTAATAATAAATAATGACTCTAAATTACAATATGTAGATATTTTTTCTAGAATTTACATGCTGGAAATTAGTACGAATAATAGAAATTTTATATTAATGTTTCTGTTATCATTTTTAGATTTAGTAACTTTGGTAAATAACCTGTCACTCAGAAATGACGTTACCTGAATGCGATTACATGAAATCACGACAATTGTCCATTTGACATCATCACAGCTTTCGTAGCGGTGTTCGAGCCGACTCATCACAATTTTCTGTGTTCATCACAAAACCTTTCCATTTCTCTCATCACAGTCAATCACCACACAGTTTTTAATGGGTTTTCTTGTGTATAGAAATGTTTTATTGCTTGCAGACACTTCGTTTCTAGGGTAAGTTCTGAGTTATCGATGGTTCCACATTTTCAGAAAGAAAAATTATATAATAATTATTGTTGCTACTTATTTTTATTACGTGTGTGAAAATGTGTAACCTCCCGATAACTCTGTGCTTACCCTACTTCTGTTTTAACCAATAATATCAGATTTTCTGGGGTAAATTATTGCATTATTTCAGTGAGTGTTTGAAAGCAATTCTACGAATGAAGATATTTTTGCTTAAATCTAGTCTTGTATTTTATGTCAATCATTACGCTATGTTACAACTACTGTGGGTGTCTGTAATGTTCACATTGTGATATATTTCCATTTTATCCATTAATTTAAGGGAAAATTTAATGAATAGATTCTATGTTTTGTTTTTATTCAGATATGAAAATTTAGACTATTTTTGATGTATATTTATTTAGGTATATTGCTGCTATTTTATTTAATGATCATTTAGTGCAATCATTGTAATTGGTAATAATTTCTACTAATGCCTATTTGTTTAATTTTAATATTACTACTTTCCCGTTCATTCCTTTTATTCCTGTTCTTTCTTCTTCACTTCCTAAACTTTCATTCGTTGGTAAAATATCTGAAAGTATCATGGATACCAAATCAAGTTACTATATAGTATATAGTAACATGTTTACTAAATTGAAACTGCGGAATATTTTCAGTAAAATCAGACCTTAGGAGAGTTTAAGATGTCACACCATAGCTACCTACTTAGTCTTAAAGTTCAGAGTTACTATATTTAGCAAAATTACTATTTTACACTCCCATTAAAAGTGGTAAGGATTATTTATCAAAAACATCCTAATTTAAGATGTAAATTCTCATTCTGCACTACAGATTCTTTCTATTTTCTATGGGGTAACGGGACAGTACTCGGAAAGTGGAGGATGAAAGAGGTCAGAGTTTTCTAATCTCAGGTAGGTTTTTTATCACCTGTGTTATCATCCACTTTCTGTGTACGGTGCGTGTCAGCCTATTTATCTTCTACTTAAATTTCAGTTGTTTATCAAACTACTGTGCGTGACTGTACCCATTGAATGCCTTTTCTTTTCATACAAATAATAAGTTACATTATTGTCCTTTGTTTCTTTTAACCTGTCAGTTTTAACACAATAAATAAAGAGGGACATTTTCTAGAGAATATTCGGTATAACTTCCTAGTTTTTTTCATTGCTACATTAACTAGTTACCTTTTATCTTAAAAACTATTTCTTCTATTTTTTGTGCAATTGAAACTACATAATTATTCGAGAACTGGATACCAATAGACACTCCGACGGTGACCGGTCAATTCGCCAAAAACACATTCGCCGAAAAAAATTGATTATTCAATTTTATCTATATGTAATATCCAGATGATTTTACATATAAGTGTATAAATTAATTTACAATATTCTACATAATTATTGGTTTAACTTTATGGTATTTACGTTAACTTAATTAATTAACTCATATATAATGTTATTGCTGCATTATTTGCGACAGTTTATTAATCCTATATTCTGTGTACAATTATCAGTTACAAAAGAAAAAGATTTTTTTTTTTGTTAGTCTCACTTTATTTTAATCCTTCTATATACATTGTAGAATCAGTCCGCTACTGTGAGTCGCTCGTGCTTTCACTATACAGGGTGACCCACTATAATGTCTACCAAGTTTAAATTCGTATATTTCAACAACTATTGAAGATACAGTTAAAACAGATTTATTTCCAGGTTTTAAGAATATTCATATAACTATTCCTTTTATAAAATATTGACAATATGGAGAAATGTGTTTGAGTAAAAAAGGAAGACAAAATCAATTTCGTTCAGCAATTCCTTTTAAAAAATAGAAAATTTTATGTTAGAATAGATGGATTAAATATTTATCACTTAATAAATACTTCTAAATTTATTTAGAAACTTTTATAATGGGACTAATAACAAGCATTTATACTGCATTAAAATCAGACAATTAATTACCGTTTATTTTACAGTTACTAAAATATCTGATCAATTTTAAATAATCATTTGATTAACATAGGATTTTCAATAAACTTAAATTTTTGTAGTAAACCTTAGTCTGCTAAAAATGGTCATATTTTCGGCGAAAGTGTCGTGCGGCGAATGTGTTTTCGGCGAATTGACCTAGAACCGTTTATTTATTTATTTATCATCTTGTTATTCGCTAAAGTGAAAAAGTGCTCAACCAAATTGCCTGAAATTTTATGAAACGATTGGTTAATGTCCAGTGACTTGCTGGTAGAATTATGGGAGCGACTCGGTCAAAGGTCAAGGTCATGGTCATTCATAACTGAAACTTGGTGGGACGATTGGTAAATATATAGGAACCATTTTATTAGATTTTGGGAGCTATTGGGTCCAAGGTCAAAGATCAAGGTCAAGGCCATTTGTAATTCAATAACTCAAAAAGTATTCAACCAAATTGAAATTGGTCAATGTCCAGGAACCATCTGGTAGAATTTTGGTGTTGATCTGGTGAAAGGCCAAGGTCATTTATAACTCAATAGCTCAAAAAGTATCTAACACTATTTCATGAAACTTGGTGAGTCGATTGGTTATTATCCAATTAGCAGTTTATAATTTTTTTGAGAGAAAACTGATCAAATCGGCGGCGAAGGTATGCGCTGTACCGAGTGCACGTAATCTAGTTTTCCTTGCAATTATTGGGACAAAATAAAAGATTTCATTGCTTTACATTGATTAAAATTTCACAAGAGTCTGATGTTTAAAATAGATATAATAATGTTATTAATTAAATGCTATTTTAGTTAAAGGTAATTAATAAAGAAAATAACTGTTAATCAGAAAATATATTGTAAACATAAGCTTGCAATCAAATAAACACATAAATTATGACTAGGATAGTTTTTAAGGCTGAGTACACTAGTTAACTTTGTAGTTAGAGGGAGAGTGTGTCTAATTTCATAGGAAATATTTTTACATAATTTGGTAAACATTAATTAATGTTGAGAAATATTTTAATATAATATGGTAAACATTAATTAATGTTGTGAAATATTTTAACATAATATGGTAAACATTAATTAATGTTGAGAAATATTTTAATATAATATGGTAAACATTAATTAATGTTGTGAAATATTTTAACATAATATGGTAAACATTAATTAATGTTGAGAAATATTTTAATATAATATGGTAAACATTAATTAATGTTGTGAAATATTTTAACATTATATGGTAAACATTAATTAATGTTGTGAAATATTTTAACATAATATAGTAAACATTAATTAATGTTGTGAAATATTTTAACATAATATGGTAAACATTAATTAATGTTGTGAAATATTTTAACATAATATGGTAAACATTAATTAATGTTGTGAAATATTTTAACATTATATGGTAAACATTAATTAATGTTGTGAAATATTTTAACATAAATCACTGTGTTTTTCGAGATAATAAGGTTTTTATTATTTAAAATAATAGCAAATTAGAGAATTGTAACCAGGACCAAATAATCTGTGAGGTGATTGACTTTTTCTCCCCAAGTAACGAGTTAAAGTAATTGTTAATGTAAGACTGCCATTTCTTTTCAAGCTTTCGATTTATTCAAAAATCATCCTCGGGAAACCTAATTTTAACCTAAAAGATACACAATTTATATACTCTAATCTCCTATCTAGGATACAGACTATATATAAAACTTAATTCTATCTTTAATTACAATATAAATAAATACCTAACGAAATGAAAATAATTTACAAAAATAAATCATTTTAAAATAAATAAATTCGTAGAAGCCCCTTGTGAATTGAGTTGGGGCTTCTGGTCATAAATAAAAATTGATTCCAATGTCCTCAAATCTAAACTATTGCAGGTAGTTAAAATTTTAAAATCTTTTTCTGAAAATGGATGATTAAGGTCGAAAGAATGTTCTGTAATCAATTAAAGTTCACATAAAATGGGGTCAACAACCGAGCTCAGAAACTTTCTGTTTGATACACAGAAACAACTAAAGGTGAGAGATAGTCAACACAGAGGGGTTTCCTTCAGAAACCCCTTTACCGTTTTATCTAACACTGAGAATAGTAAAATTTTAGAACATTCTTTCGACCATAATCATCTATTTTCAGAAAAAGATTTCTAAATTTTAACTACCTGCAATAGTTTAGATTTGAGGACATTGGGATCAATTTTTATTATGACCAGAAGCCCCAACTCAATTCACAAGGGGCTTCTACGGAATTATTTATTTTAAAATGATTTATTTTTGTAATTTGATTTTATTTTCATTTTGTTAGGTATTTATTTATATTGTAATTAAAGATAGAATTAAGTTATATTTATAAATAGTCTGTATCCTAGATAGGAAATTAGAGTATATAAATTGTGTATCTTTTAGGTTAAAATTAGGTTTCCTGAGGATGATTTTCGAATAAATCGAAAGCTTGAAAAGAAATGGCAGTTTTTATTATTTCTCTTGTTTTACATTTTAATGTAAAGCTTTATAAAAAAACTGCAATAAAGCAATAAACAATAATAAGGACAAAAAACAAGAACATTTTAATCACAGTGCAAAAATGTATGTAATTAACACATGAGTGCTTAACCCTACCCTGTGTGATGTGCCATATATGGTACATACTCTAACTTTGATTTTCAGTCTAAGGCCCTCACACACTACACGATCCACGAGCCGAGCCATAGTAAACAAGCCGATGCGAGAGCCTGCGGTCAGCTTAGTGCATAATGAATTTTTAATTTTCAGAAAGTGTTTAATGTATGTTTGATGTATCCTTCCTTTTTATAAATGGGGTCACCATTGATAGCTACTGCTAGTACGTTGATTCATTCATTCTCACGTACCTAATTAGCGTAGTCTCGAGGCTCTAGTCTCAATTATTGAATTAACTGGCCATGAGATAGTTCTCCTCTCTTCAATAACTAAGAGTTGCACCATTTAGACCTTTTTCGAGGTTGTTTAGCACTCAAACAAATTGCAATCTCGAATTACTGTCATCTGAATCTGAATTGGAGAAATCATGCAAACTAATGCTCGGCTCGTGTAATGTGTGGGGAGACAGAAAGACCGAGCAGAGCCAGGCAGGCTCGCGTGAGCCTGAGGCCCTTGTCCCGGCTTGGCTCGTGGATCTTGTAGTGTGTGGGGGCCTTTGAACATTATTAGCACTACAGAATAATAAAAGAAATACAAATATAGATGCAGAAAAATAAAATGTTTATTTTATTTCACTTTCCGAATTTTAGGAACTGAAAGTTAATGTCTTACAAATTATTGAATGAATTAAATGAATTTATTATAGAAATAAATGAATTATTTATTAAATGAATTTTTATAGAAATATAATTAGTAAATTAGAACCAATATAAATAACATTATTATCAACAATACTCTAAATATGAATAATATATAATAATTTAATTCTAATTCCTTTAATTTCTAATCATTACCTGGAATAGTTTTAATTCTAACCAAATTAACCAATTAAAAGTAGGTAGGTTATTTTTCCTCTAAATTCCTAACTACAAATCAGAACACCAAAAGAAAATATTAGCATAAAATTAGCATACGAATCAGTTGCTTCAAAGGAAATGTTTGGTAGAAAAGTGACTTTAATAAGAAACATTTCATTAAATTAAGAGACAGGAAATAACATCCAGTTTCATTCACGTCAAAGGTGACTGATGTCCTTAATGGTTGAGAGAGCTGTTAGTTTGTGACAGCAGTGGTGCTGGCAGGACTCTCAAAGTGGTACAGAGCTATGACAAACTGTCAGAGAAATAAACAGGAATTAGCAAAGAAAATTAGCGACTAAGTTTGACGAAACTAAGGGAATGTTTCTGTTTTATTTTATCGTCTCATTGAGATGTTGGAGAGAATTGGAAATGATTTGAAAATACAAAGTGATAGAGAGTGCTCATAACTGCATAAAAGCTACTACTGTGTACATGGTGTCACCTACACCTGTGATGAAAATATTACAGTCAAGGATGTACTGCACTTAAAGATGGAAGAGGAAAAGAATAATTTTAATAAGAATTTTGAACTACTACTATCCCTTTTGCGGTAGTAATAAATTAATAAATAGATTGAAAATAAAACTTTGGATTTAAATGTTAACCTTAAAATGAAACTAAAATTATTTATTTTGATGTTAAGTTAAGATATTAGAAAGATAACTAAAGTAAAGCTAATAAAAATGATAACCAAAGAAAAGCTAGAAAAATGCTAGCCAAATAAAAACTAATAAAATGATAACCAAATCAAATTTAAAAATAATAACCATAACACTAACGATATCTTGACAATGGTCTTATTACATGAACGGTCAAATTATTTGTGGCGACATTCTTTCTGTGTGCGATTTAAGTCTAATTATCTCAAGAAACTTTAAAATTACTGCAGTGATCCTTCAATTAAAAGTATTAATTAATTGAATATATATTTGATGCTGAATATATTATATTACCAGAACTAATTTAGCATTATTATATTAGTTAATAATAAATTACAAATAATTGATGACGATTTACTAGTTAACATGTAAATAATATTCCATTATTCACCTCCTAATGCATGAAGCAAAGCAGTCAAGAAAATACTTACCCAATTTACTTCCTTCATTGTGACTTTGAATTGCATCACAACTCTGCGACTGAATTCAAAGGTACGCCATACTGCATTATCAATCACATACTCCCTCTTTGGCTCACCACCAACTTGTTGCCAAGACACTCCGTCAGGGGAACTATGGATGGTGTAACTGTTACCCCATGCTTCTATTCTCACCCTGCAAGGACAAAGATGTTTATTTAAACTGTGTCCACACAGTCAGTCATTCAGTGGTAATTAGTACAGCAGTGAAAATAATAAAACAACACTGTTGTTACGTAGAAATAATTGTACAGATACAATGCAGATATTGTGTTTGTTAGCCTTTTAATGAATTAATCCTGTTTTATTTTTTATTATAAATTAATGTTGGTTTATAACTACAGAATATTTCAGAAAGTCAAAAAATATAAATATATTGCCGATAAATTTCGCCTGGCAGTTTTCCGCTTCGGCAGTTTTCCGTGCCTGGCAATTTTCCGGTCACTGTTTCGACAACTGAAGGGAATGTTAGAAACTATTTTATCCCATATTTTATCCCAGCCTGTAGCCATGTAATTAAATGCTATTTAACGTACATGTTAAGCATGGAACATGACGGAAATTTCAGTTTTGGGTCATGAATGTGTATATGTATTTTCTCAATAGTTATTAAATATAATGTGTTATTGTGACTCTAATAAGATGCCTCCTAAGAAAAAGTAAATCATCAGAAATGATTCTTTGGAGAGAAAGGGTTAACTAAATAATTTCTCTCTACTAAGGTAAATTGGATCGGATCACTATTAGTAACTAATAAGGATATATTTTGGTAACAATTTTTTAAAATTAATTTTGGTGTAGGAATTAACCTTTTTGAATCAGTGAAAATGAGAGATAATGATGTAGAACTGCAATTATGATGGAAATAAGAAAATTAAATTATTGATTCGTAGCTACAAAATTCAATGACCCGGCCATATATAGATTGTATAAATATTTAAATACATTTAGAATACATAATACATTTTGTGCGAAGTGGTGTAGTGAGTAATAATTAGACTTTAAATGCATGGCGGGAAAAGTCCATCGAGGAAAAATCCGTCGGGATATATTCTGGCGGGGAAAAGTTCGTTTCCCAGACAGATTTAATAACATGATATAGTCAAATTAAATAATGTGATAAATTCAGATTAAATTAGATAATATGGTCAGAAATAGAATTCTGATATTTTAAATTAACTCAAATTTTACGTGGAAATAGTTTTTAATCATCTTCTTTTCTCCATTGAGGCAGACTTCACTCACCGCAAAGAAGATAGCCAGTGAGGCTGTCCCAGTGTGATGGTGAGGGGAGAATGCTTTTCCACGAGAGCAAATTGGTATTTCTCATCGATGCAATGCATTGGTTTTTTATACGTACCACAATATCCAGTGACATTAGCCCCTCTTGACTCTAACACAACATTGGTGGAGGCAACTGAGAAAAAAAATAGTAGGAGAAGTAATAGGAGAACAACCAAGAGTTTGCCCACCATATCATTGTAATGAATAGGACACTTTTCGAAACATAATAACCTGGGGCCGAATTACAGAAGAGTTCATAACAACAAATTTACTACAATAATTAAGAAGTCATTTACGAACTAATTTAAGTATGTTCGTAGTCACTGGTTATCATTCTACGGAAAATAACCTTCATATTACACCAATTAGGATAAAATACGAGTTATTGGACAGTTCTTAGTTTTCCGACAAATGAATAAAATGAGTTAATAT
Source organism: Caprella mutica (assembly GCA_947561585.1). NCBI lineage: Eukaryota > Metazoa > Arthropoda > Malacostraca > Amphipoda > Caprellidae > Caprella > Caprella mutica. The sequence goes on along the minus strand of CANNZV010000572.1, from coordinate 153,601 downwards.
GTCATATGAAGTGGTTTTTATAAGGACGAAAATGTGCAAGTGTCCGATTACATTTAACTTACACCCCTCTCAAAAAAAAAAAAAGAAATCAGATTGAGATTGTTGATATTTCCTTCTGTCAAACACTAATATTTATATTATTATTTATTCAATAGTTAAAAAGTAATAATTTTGTTTTGATTGATATACAGGCATTCCCCGCTTTAGTTACCAAATCACGACTCAGTAAAGTTACCAAACGATAAATAAAGCGAATAAAAGTAACAAGAAATTTATAATTGTCACCCCTTGATTATATATCTCATTTTCTATGAGTTATAGAAAGAAAATTTGTTTTAGAGTTATTAGAGTACTACGTATATAGGCATATTAATAATAATAAATAGTCTTTCATTGTTTGTGACTGTGATGAAAAAGTTTGAAGTCTTGCATTTATTAAATGTTTTAAAATCCATCCATAGCTTAACCCATTTACGACGCTCGGTGCGTTTTCGCACCTCAAAATATGTGTTTACATTTTGCGACCTGGGCCGCTGTAGGTTCGGCCTACTACACCATGACTAGGTTCTTTCGAAAAAAGAAAATCAGGAGAATCGTTTGTCACGTGTAGGTATCATTCTTTTAATCGGTATGCAACCATCGCAATGAATGTTTTAATTTAGCCAATTTTCCTAAAATTATTGCTTCGGAGAAAAACTGACATATTTTCATATCAATGGGTAACTGATTGAGTTAAAACATTGTATCTACTTATTTTTGTTATTAATAAGGTGTTCACAAAGTAAATATTAAATTTGACGCATTTAGTTTTCTTTCACATGTATTTGAAAAAAATAATTTCTTGATGGTTCGTTTTTGCACCAAGCGGCATTATATGCCCACAATTTGGTTTGTTTTTGCACCCACCGGAACTACATGTATGCATAACCACATAGTCTTTTTTCACTTCAGAAGCAAACACAATGCATTTTTCAAAATGATATCAAATATATATTCAAAATCACTAGCAACTTTAATAGACACCGCACATTTTGGTATTTATTTGTGTACTTTCAACATGAAAACATATTATGGGTCAGATGTGTTATGCACTATTTTACTGATACATTATGTTCTTGTTGAAAGTATCTGCTTTCAATAATATATCTATACGTCTGTAAGGTATTTTCCTTTAGTCTAGTTAATTAGATTTAATTTTCGAGGGGCCTCTATTTATTGGAAATAATTAAAATACTTCACAAATATGAAGAACCTGAGACTAGTGGAAGCTCCCAAGAAAATGATGTGATACATAAAACAGGTAGAAGTGAACCGACTTATTTGAAGTTTAATCTACTTATAATAATACCATCTGACTATGACCAGATATTTGATGAGGAATCTGGAAAGACGTTGATACTACTGACAATTTACCTGATATCCAATAATTTTTGAGTCTTATGTTGACAGTAACGCGATAATATATTACAACATTTAATGACAGAAGAACAACCTCTGTAAAAAATTAAAAGTAGAAAATGAAAGAGCGTCAATGTGTCAACGACAAACTCCTTCAGTCGTAGAAAGACCTTCAGTTGCCCAGTATTACAATGAAATATAACACTAATGTGGGTTGAGTCAACAGGCTTGATCAAAATGTATAACACTATCGAACCAGAATCGGAGGGTAATAATTGTGGTATTTTCCAATTACTAGTTTATTGCAAATTTGTAGAATGTTTCCATGAATAACGTGCGGATATTTGTTCGAAAAGGAAGTTGCAAACAAGACTTGCTTTGTTTTATAAGATCATTAGCTCAAGAATGGTTCAAGTTGCCAACAAAAAAAAGTCGGACGACCAAGTTCACTCTAATAATGTTACATCACATCAACGATATGACAATTTAGGTCATAACACTATGAAGAAAAGCCATTTGCTTAGGTGCAAACAGTGCAAAAGCCATACTCTATATTACTGCAAGAAGTGCAATCTGCATCAAAAGTGTATACGGGGTACACGGAAAACTGATAGGCGGAAAACTGCCGAAGCGGAAAACTGCCAGTCCCTTATTAGCAATTTAATCAGTTTAGTCAATAATGACATTTAATTGATAAATAAGCCGTTCGCCTTTCGTTTAGGAGTTAAAGGGATATTCATTTTTACAAAATAAAAATAATAGTTAAATGTACACAAATTGATTAGAAAAATATATAAAATACATAATTAGATAAATATTACAAAAATTAATCAATTACAATATATAAATTGAAAATATGTCCTTTCATAGAAAAAACTAAGAGCAGAATTGTATTAGGGACAGAGTACAATTTCATTGTTTTCACAACGCGTCTTTACATTATCAGTTCATACCGGGTTTAGTATCTAATTATTTCGTTTTGTGTTTATAATTTTAGAATTAAAAAAGTCTACAACCCTGCAAACCATTCCCTATTTCATACACATATTTACCATGTGGTTTAAAACTATTTGCTTTAGTTTTTTTTATAAATATACAACTTTTTAAATGATACATTAATTTTGCATATTTTATTAATTGAAATAATTTATTAAAAAAACGCGATCCATTTTGAAGTTGCCAAGAAAGTGTAGTAAATAGATGGAGAAAAACTTCTGCTTGAAGGCTGCTTCACACATGTCAGGGATCCGTCGGGGACGTCACCGGTCAGTGAGTTTTTATCACTGCGAGGAGCCGGTACAGTGTGAATGTGTCCATCGAAATTAAAGTAACAATTTATCTTTTCAAGTTTTCACTGACACTGAATCACTGAAAGGAGACGGACCGGTGACGTCCCGGACGGATCACTGTCATGTGTGAAGCAGTCGTTAATTCTTTGATGTGGTATCTACAATTCCAAAATTATATTTTTATTCCAGTAATTGGTCAAATATTTAATAACATAACCAAGTAAAGTAAACGGATCAGAAATTAAGCTGGTAAAGATAACGGACCATAATTTAACCTAGTAAAGTTAACAAACTTTGGTCCGCTATCTTTACTTGCTCCCAAATTTAATACTGTATTAACTGAAAAAAAGTATTCCATTATTTCATTCAAAGGTAACTTGTGCAAAAGTGATTCAAAATATTAAGGAATGAGATGCTTGTTATATTGCTCTATGTATTTTTTTTATTAAATCAAAAGTCCCTTACATGAAGTAAAAAGAGTCGGGGCAACTCTTTCACTATTCATATAGCTTTTATTAAGGAAAAGGACTTAAGGCCTAGTAAGCTTAGAGCTTCAAAGGTATCCTATCTAAAATAAAGGTTATCTACCTAAAATAACAAAAATACATACACTCAATTCTAGCAGCTATATGAAAGAAAATAGTGAAAAAAGAAAAAAAAGTACCTACATTCAACCTTAACATCCTAGTGAAAAAAAAAAAATTGAAAACATTGAAAAAATAAAGTATATCTTTATTTAATTCTAAATTTCTTAATATTTTAGTTAATGGAACTATCCACCAAAAATTTCTTCAACTTTGGTTTGAAGGGTTTATGGGAGAGATTCTTTAGTGAATCAGGGAGGTTGTTGTAAATTGAGACACCCTGTATAATGCATACAATGTTTAGACTTTTCTCTCCTGCACCTCGGGATTAAAAATTTGTGGCTATTGCGTGAACGGTAATTGTGTTGATCACCAGAAGTAATCAATTTGGCATATTGAAAAGAGTCTTAATTTTCAATATGTATTGTCCGGTATACATGAACAGAAACAACCAACATGAAAAGGTCCTCAATAGTCAACAACTTCATCTGTATGAAATATTGTTCAGTATGTTCATTATAGTTTAAACCATAAATCAAACGTAATGCCTTTTTCTGTAGAATTTTGATCTGATTAGTTAGATAATTGGAAGCATGGAACCATACGACTAGAGCATACATTATATAAGGATGAACTAAGCAATAATACAGAGATTTCAAGGTACAGACCGGCACAAAATCACGTATCCTATATATAATTCCCAAATTACGAGATATTTTACCAGCAATATCCTGAACATGATTCCTATAACTTAGATTTCAATCAAGAGACACTCCCAGAAATTTAACATTATTGGTCTGGTCTGGTCTATTATTGCATTTCAATTTAGGTATATTACAAGTTAATGTTGAGTCATCAGCAAAAAGTAAAAAATCGAAAAAATTAGTACAATTTGGCAGATCATTTATATAGATATCAAATAGGAGGGGCCCAAGATTACTACCCTGAGGCACAGAATGATTAATATTTTCAAATGTGGATAGTATATCATTAATTTGTACAAACTGTCTTCTATTGGTTAAATAAGATCTGAACCAATCATTTGAAATACCACGTACACCATAATGTGATAATTTTTGTAATAAAATTTCGTGGTCGATGGAATCGAAGGCCTTTTTGAAGTCCAAATACATTGCAAACACAACTTTACCTTCATCGAGTCCACCATAGATAAATAAATTCAGTATGCCCTAGGATTGCCTGAGAAGTGCCCCTCCCGCTCCTAAATCCATACTGATTGTCAATTAATATGCTTTTATTTTCGAGATAAGAATAAATCTGCTTATGGGCATGCTTTCCCGCAATTTTTGAGAATACATGCAGTATAGAAACAGGTCTATAATTGCCCATATCAGAACCATCTCCACCTTTATAGAGAGGGACAACTCTCGCAATCTTTAGAAAATCAGGAAAAACAGCAGTAGTTATAGAAAGATTATCAAGATGACACAAAATAGGTGAAATTACAGAAGGAATACGCTTCAAAACATCAGAAGAAAGGGATTCTACATGGCAATTTTTATTCTTTAAGGGCATGATATAGATACAAATATCGCCAAGAGTAGCAGGTGAGAAAAAAAAGGACTGTGTGTAATTACCACTGAGAAAATCAGCAGGATTACCAGCATTAGTAAATGTACTAGCAATATTAGCTCCTATGGTTGAAAAGTATTTATTTAAATTATTAACTATATCAATGTCACTTCTAACAATAGCACCATCATCCATCCTCAACTCAGAAATAACACTATTCTTATTAATGGCACCTGCTTTCATTATTTCATTTATTATTGACCATGTCCGTCTCAGATCATGTTTAACTTCCTCAAACCTACCACCATAATGCTCTCTCTTCTTCCTCCTTATCATATCTGTTACCCTATTTCGTTGTACGGAGAAGACCTGTCTATCTACTCTACCAGATTTATACAACTTATAGAAATTTTCCCTACGTTTCATTTCACTCTTTATCTCTCTATCAATCCAAGGTTTTGTCGAATCCTTATGTGAAATAGTTCTCGTTTTCATTGGACAGTGACGATTGTAATAATCCATAATAACTGAATTGAAGTTTAAAAATGATTCATTTGCATATTCACCCTCCAAAATTGAGGTAAAGTCATATTCAAAAAGATCATTGCAATGAGATAGTAGATTTTCCTCATTAATAACTCTATACTTCACTGTGATCGGGTTCAATGCGTGATTATTATTATCATTGAAAAAATCTTTGTATATTATGAACACAGGATAATGATCTGACAAGGAGGAAGTTATCAAACCAGAAATAAACCTATTAGGTGCTTCACAAAATATTTTATCGATCAAAGTATGGCTATTCTAAACGTCATTTATTCTCGATGGTCTCGTTATTACAGGAGCTAAGTAATAAGTACAGAACAAATTAAGAAAATTTATATTGTTTGCGTCTGACACTATGTTCAACATATCAACATTGAAATCGCCACCCACAAACAATTCCACATTATTAATACTCGACAAAACTAGAAACATAAACAAGGAGAAACTACCGTTCGGGGGGCGATAAATACATCCAACAACTATCGTCCTAGATCTGTAAGAGGCTTTAATAAATATACATTCAATATGGTCCAGGCAATAGGATAAGTCATTAATAATCTGAGATTGGTAACAATTTCGTACGAAAACACTGACACCACCACCCACTCTATTCTCCCTTAAAACGTTAAACATACAATAATTATCAATATTCACCAACTGTTCCGTTGTAGAATTAAGCCATGCCTCAGATATACATATTATGTCATAAGTATTATTTAGCAAAGAAAGAAAAGTAGTAAATTGATCTAATTTTGGGTATATTGATCTGATATTGATATGTATTAGAGCTATATCATTACAAGACTTCTCACAATTGCTATTCAAATTATCAATATCATAGTACTTAGACTGATTGCCATCATTTAAACCAGGATATAAAGTGTTGAAATGATTCACAGTGGCATCCATATCATCAACATTATCATAATCCACCATTGATTAATAGAAATACAATATCGAAATTAATCATAAATTCAAGGCACAAGCACGTAAACTGATGATCAGATGCAACCAAAACTAAAGACAATCTGATCGTTAAGTGAGGAGAACAGAAATTGGATTAATTACATATGAATGGGAAGTAAACACGGATAACAAAAATATTACACACCATCAATAATATAATCACAAGTAGCTCTAAAAAACACAATAAATATGATACTGCCTCAATTGTAAAGAGAGAAATTTTTAGTACAATGAGTTTAGGTGCACACAGAAAATGTCCGAACAAATCGGTGAGTATGATGAGCATACTCACGTTTGAACCATACAACAGTATGCACCTATTGTAACAGTAAAACACACTTTGATTAACAATGTGTGATACCGTAAGGTAGATCAAATTGGACAATACTAACAATATTAACAGGATATCAAGTTGCAGAACCAACATATTGCTACCAGAAGACGACATACGATTATTTCACCTATCGAATAATTTAACTAATAGTTGGATGAGTAACGAACTAGAGGATTCTATGGGTAAATACTTCATTACTGAGCACTGTAGGTGTTTAGAATTGTGTGACATCACATAACTGTTTAGGTACAAGAGATAACAAAGAATAGACGAGCACTGCAGATACACATTAGGATACCTGACCAAGGGTGTTTTATACAAAACAGGAAATCACTTTAGATGAACAGTTCAGATATTCCGAAAAATACTGTGTGCAGTCAGCGGCTGTTAGAAGCACCAATAATATCACTTGCCTTGATCTTAAGAGACTTCACACAAAAGGATTCAAAATTGTCACATGAATTCAAAAATATCCTGATAGGTTTATCAGAATTTTGGTCAGTTTTATACCAAGCAAATACACGACTGTTTATAGAACCCCATCCAGTCAGTAGTACAGGGTGACTACGTTTAATTTGACGTAGAGCATACAGTATTCGCGATCTGCTTGGAGTAAGATTGTCATTCACGTACAAGTTTCGGGGCTCACAAGTTTTACAAGACGACATTATGTCACGCATTATCTGCACATCACTTGTCTTTACTAAAATATTCCTTTTTTTCAGGAGACTGAGTATTAGGTTTAGGACCCAAGCGTATAGCAGATACTATCTTCTCTGGAGACAACACATACTTAAAACTAGTTTTCAAGGCATCGCAAACTGTTGTTTTTAGATTACCCTGGTCGGATGTTCTAGAAAAGGTTACTTCACCAGAAATAATAAAATCACATTGACGACTATCCGTTTCAATTTCATCAATTCTTTTTTTCATTGAATGTACTTCACGATTTAGAGATGCCACCTGCCTCTCCAATTCATGAATTCTTTCATCCTTTCTACGCAGCTCCGTAAGTATTTCATCTTTACATGCGTCAAACTTTTCGCCAAATTTAAGCAAAACGTAGCGTAGAAGTTCATTCTTATCATCTCCAATTTCATCACCACTCATCAAATCACAGGACTGGATTTTCGATTTCTTTGGAGGCATGATGTACGTTTTCAATACAATATCATAGGATATATACAGTTATGAATATAATAACTTTAAACTATGTTAGCAGACAGTTAGATTTAGCTTCGGGGTATGCTAGAATTACAAGTCAGATGAAAACATGTAGGAGCGACACGCACACATCACAACCTTTCACCGTGAAGTCTAGGTGATTATTTTTCATAGAATATAAATGAAATAGTTTCATGAGGCAACATTTAAAAACAATATTTCAAGAGAAGATTTCGAGCAGAGTCCAAAAAGTGTTAGTGTACAAAAAATAAAATCAGATTTGCTAAACTTTCTGATTGGAAGAAAAAGTTTTATAATCGAAATTAAAGATATTCATTAAATGTTATTCATTGGTTTTTGCATTGGTGAGCCAAGACATGAAATAGAATAACACTTCAAGGTAAGTCAAACACTCACCTTGTATTCCTTGCACCAGTGAACAATCCTCCTTTGAGTACAGAGCTGCAAAAGAGATGATATTAAGGCACTCGTCTGTGCCAGTCATCCTAATGAACCTCACTGCCCTGGGATCGAACCTCAGGAATTGGTGAGACCTGCAGGAGGAAAAGCACTTTAGTAAGGAGAGAAGACAGAGTGAGAAGGTGTACGCTAGTTAGTAATTTGTTATCATATATTGCCTTTTGACTTCATTGAGTACCAGTCTGTTAAAAGGGCTATTTTCATTGACTTATTTAAATGAAAGAAAAAGTTAGTTGTAACTGACCTGCACCAATAATTAGAGTGATCAACCACTCTCAGCCATTCCTTCCCATTGACTGATACTTCAACATGATATTTGTAGCTTCTGAAACGGACAAAATAACCGAGTTAAATTCCAGCTGTGTCCATATTGTTTATCTTAATATTAAGACTGTATCTTCGTAAATTAAATTCGCATTTAATTCAGGGATGCTGTGAAGTACAACCATTATGGCGATACTAATCGATTGCCAAATTTCGAAATTTAGTCTAAGCATCTACGATTAATTCAGTTTATTTTAGCTCAATAGTTGTACATGTCGTGAATTTATTATTTTATTCGCAAGCTATCATAAAAATAGCGCTATTTACTACTCGTTCAAATTTATGCTTTTTCAGAACAATAATAAATTTAATTGTATTTTATTAATTTGATAATTACTATACTTAAAGTGTTTTGATTTGTAGACTGTGGATTTGTAGTACACTTAATATTGGCCTCTTTTTATAGTGTCATTTTTCTACTATGCATAATTAATATTTATACACTAAAAAATAAGGTATACATAAGTTTAAGTGTAGAAATTCCTAAACCAATATTTTTCAGGTAATCAGGTTTGAGGACGATTTAGATACAATGTTGTACATTTTCTCTAAAAATCACCTTTGAAAACAGTTTATCTTGAGAGGAACTACAAAAAAAAAATTCAGTTCAAGGAGTTGGTAGTGACTAATTTCTAGTCTACAAGTGAACTATTCCCGTACAAAAATATTATTAAAAACAGAAAAATTACAAAAAAGGATAGCTATTTGCGATGGCAGACAAGTCAAATTTTTTTTTCTCGAAAATTAAACGAAAAATCACAAAAACAAATTGTCTACCAGAATTTAAATTTAAATAAAAAGTCGGGCGGAGAAAAGTTCGGTTTGGGAAAAATTCTGTGGGAGTAAGTCCAGGTGGGGAAAATTCCTGCACGCAATAGTCCGGTTGATAAAAGTCCGGCGTTGAATACTAGTCCGTTTTCAATTACAATTTACAGTAAATTAAGTGATTTTATTTCAGCTCAGCTGAATGTTCATCTTTTGTACTATTTCCGAAGATTTTGTGTTAATTAGTATAGTAATTGTCAAATAAAAATACAATTAAATTTATTAGTGTTCTGGAAAAGCATAAATTTTAACGAGTTGTAAATAGCGCTATTTTTATAATAGCTTGCGAATAAAATAATAAATTCACGATATGTACAACTATTGAGCTGGAATAAAATGAATTAATCGTAGATGCTTAGACTAAATTTTGACATTTGACACAGCTGGAATCAAAGCAAAAAATAAGATAATATTATTGTGTAAGTCTGGTAATAAAATTGATTAATTGTTTATTTTATCAAAATTATAACTTAATAACTCAAAATACAAATACTTCATTCGTCTTGCACGGACATTTCATCCACAGACATTTCGTCAAACGGACAGCTCGTCCACGGACATTTCATCCACGGACAATTCGTTCACAAATTGCTTTATTTTGTATTACATTTATTGTCTGCATTTATTTTATATATTATTTATATATATTTTGCAATATAAAAGTATTTTGCACCTTTATTTGATGGTAATTAGAAATATATGGTCTTTGCCTAAATTCTTATTGCAATCTTTTTATCCTGTTGGCCGGCCTCATTAAAATAATAAAAATGAAAACTTTTTAATGATATACAGGCAGGTCCCGATTTTATTACACCCGAGTCTTTTAAAATCTGTAATAATAATCTGGTATGTCTTGATGTTATTACAGTACATAAACATAGAAAACGGAGACATTTTTTTGTGGAGTTTATTTTACAGTGAGTAACTATAAATAATCATCAATAGTAGTAGTATTCAGATTAGGTAATTAGATGCACAATTGGTTCAGAAATTAGTATTTTATAGCAGAATATTTCAACAGTGATTACCTAAATTACATGCATAATAATATGCAGGTATATAAAATACTACTAAAAAAATGATATCAAAAATTAGCTAGATATTGGTCCTTTTAGTGTTACGTTTAATTATTTAAACGTAAAAACGTCCGTGTTATTGGACTGTTTCATGTTTTCGGACTTAAACATATATGATAATGATTATTATTTACCCCTATTGTAATTTTAATATTAAATGAGGTAAATAACTTAAAGATACAGTCAACCCACTTAGCATATTTAATTTTATAACTGTAATCGATAGATAAAACATTTTTTCATTAAATCACTATTATAGTATTATATATTTACACCTGCCTATTAATGCAATAATGAAAAATAATATAAAATATATTCAATAAACATTTTAAAATACAAAATAAAGCCATTCGTGGACAAATTGTCCGTGGACGAAATGTGCGTGGACGAAATGTCCGTTTACGAAATGTCCGTGGACGAAATGTACGTGGACGAGATATCCTAGACCTTTTAATCGATGGGGTAAAGTACAGGCGAGGAGAAGTCCGTCGGGGAAATGGCCTGGTGGCGAAAAGTTGGGCGGGTAATAATCCGGCGGGAAAAATTCTTAGTGCCTGTTGTATTATATCTGTACAATTTTATGACAAGAAGATAATAATTCATGTTCGCAATTTCCTATTTTGAAGAATAAATATCTAAATCCCTTTACCTTCCTTCACTCGAATCCAGCAAAAGTTGCAAAGCATTCAACCGGTAAGTTTTGTCCAACTTGACAGCAATGCAGTCTGGTTCGCCTCCCACTTTGTGAGAAGTACATCCACTGGAACCAGAGATCAAATTTGACCTTATGACACTACCACTCAAAACTTCAGCTCCCAGGCTAGACTGAGCTACGTTCAGGCCAGGAACTGGATCTGAAATCAAGATGTAATTGACACGTTACTCGATTTGAATGAAGATTTGAAATACATTTTTAGGAAGCTGCCTATTTTTATCACAGATCCATCATCAGAATATTTGAGAAGTTAAATTAGTTAATTTAAAATGAGATAAAATTCAAGAGACCAATAAATAATCAGCTTGTAAAAATTGGTTTAAATCTAATCTAATAATGGAGTAAATTACCAAATGTTGGTGGTTGTTGTCGGAAATTAATTGAGGCCGCATCTTTATTGACATCACTTTGGACAGCTTCAAGAATATCAATTGACGGAAGTTCTTTAGAACATTTAACAACATCAAATAAATCCTGAAAATTTTATAAAAGATGATTCATAATTGATGTGAAATGAAATCTAATGTTTAATATTGCAGAACTTTCCATTTCACCATTTAAAACAATTAAAAATTAACCTTCTGTGACATTGTCGCCAGTCTGATTTTCTTGACAATATCTTTCACAGTTTCTTTGTTCGGTTTATTCACACCAGCCCATCTCTCCGCCGCACGAAAAATGTCTATTTCAGGAGCTGCAAAAATCTCCTCATCCAAGAGAGACAGCAGAGAAACCTGTGTCATAAGTCACAGTTAATTTCAATCGTAGGTTAATATTTTTCACTGTCGAAGTATCTGTTTTCACTCAAACCTAATTCAGACAGAAAGTGAACATCGTAAAAATAATAAAGATAACATAGATAACATAACTCTACTGCTATAATATATCCTTTGGTTCAACAATATAAACGCTAATTTATCCATCGATCAGTATAGAGTTTTTTAGACAAAGTGCTCCTTAATGGAATAATATAAAAGTAGATTTTTTTTTTAATTGGAACACTAGCTTATCAATATGAAAAATAAATAAAATAAATTCATTTTAGAGAGGATATAAATAATGCTCAATTTATTAAATAACATATATTTCATACTCACATAAGTCAGTTTGGGGAAATTATCGTCCTTGGCAATCCCTTCACCATTTTCCTTCAAGAAACTAACGCAACAGTTTTCCAGTTGAATATTCTTGTAGCGCATTTTCATGTTGTAGAAATGAACAAAGTTCTCCACACTGATTCCTATCACCAGTTTGTTGATGAGATCATCCACCAGATCCTTCAGTCCGAACTGGTGAGCCAACTCCACAGCTAGCCAGTGAGTCTCCACCTGATGTTGAGGTGAAGTTAGATAAACATTGATATTTTTCAATCAAGTCAATGTAAATTTCAAAATTCAATAATTCCATATTACAATGCGAATTTTGCTATCGCTTCTCAAGATGATCTCAAATACCCGCCTCAGTCTGATAAGTTCAAGTTTTTTGCATAGTCCCAAAAAAAAAAGAGATAAAATGTTTCAGCGCAATGTACTTCAGTGTTTCAAACATCCACCATTGAAAAATGAAAATGAACAAAATTTCCTTAGAATTTCACGCTGGAGTGATGTGAGACACTGAACCGATGTACTTTTTCTTGAAACAAGCGTCCCTTTTTTTGAACAAATAAAACACTTGAGGGTCTCACCGTCTCGCAATTCTGCTCACTGCTCAGTGGCACTCGATATCTCATAAGGGAAGGTGTCGGGTGTCAAGCCGGCGCTAGGTGGGATTCAACTTTGAATGTGTTTTTCTAGCACTTATTCATACGGACAAATATTGGTATTCAGAAACGTACTTCTTTTACAATTTTGAAGCTACGTCATTGTGGTTTTTTGCAATCGACTTTCCAGGTTATTCTCTACAAAACAGTCTTCTCTGAATTTTCTTTTCAAAATTTTGAATTTAAAAAAATATCCATATGTTTTCTCATTTTATTTTGAAAACCAATTCCAAATTCAAAGAAAACTGATTTATAGATAATCTCTTGGAGAATCGAATGCAAAAAAAAAACCCAAGTGCCGTAGCTTCAAAATTGTGAAAGAATATGTTTTTGAAAACAATTTCGAAAAACGTTCGAAATTCGAATAACTTGTTTTCTATGGGTCTAATCGAAAAAAATGCCATGGACAAAAACGATAGAGAATTCAATTTATATTAGGCTAGTAAGTTTCAGAACCGCAGCTTCATTAATAAAATTATTTCCAAAAGCCATGTACGGTCCCCTTAACCAACTTGGAACAGTTTGCTAGAGCGATTGGGAGGCCTTTGATAATATTGAAATACGATATTTAAAGTGAAACTTACTTACATTGTCATGGTAAATGTACTCTCCTCGATAGAAGTAATCCAACACAGCCCTCACTACTTCCACTTTGGTATTCTTGAGCTCAAAAACATTGTCAGCTTGTGGGGGTGTGACGTCACTAATCTCAACTGTAGCGTGATGGCTGCTCTGTGAAACATCGCCAAGTTCTACAATAGCTTGTGAACCAGAGGATTCTTGAGAGCTATTCTTTGTACTGAACAAGTGACTGAAAAGGTGAGAGAGCCACATTAAATAACAAGATAAGAACATTGAACAATGGCAGCGAGATAATTGCACAAATACCAACTCTGGGTGAAAGAGAGATGACGAGAAATATATTGTATAAGCTGTTCTGCCGAGTTGACAAAAGTTTGCTTTTATGCTTTGGTCAAATAGTAATTGGTACAAGTTGAAAAAGATGCAGAGAGAGAACATTCTTGAAGGGATGAAAACAGGAAGTGAAATAATGTAGTAAGAGTAAGAAAGAGGATGTAACTCTTTTTGGAAAATAATGGGTCTATTAAAAAAAGAGTGATAGGAAGAAGGAGGAAAACATAATTATAGTATAAGAGAAGATATATCTAGCAAAGGAAAATGGAGTAGACAAATTATGTGAAGAGTGTATCAGTGGAGAAAATTTGTGTTGATTGAACTTTTTTTGAGGAAATGACGGAAATATTTGAAAAGGAGAAGCATACAAGCAAGTTTCAGGAGTAGGAAGATTTAAATGAAAATATTCGGTGAATAATATAGACTTATGCAATTTCACATATTTTTTTTTTAATAAAACTAATGAAGAAATGATCAAGTTTCTTGAAAACCATGGTGAATAATTTTTTTTCGTATTCTGTACTGAAATACACTACTTTCAAACATTGTATAATATGTTCTTCACATAACCATCAGTTGAGACTCACCTGAAGTATTCACTCTGAACAGCAAGAATGCACTTATACACAGGTATCTCTACCCCTTCAACCAGCAGAATAGCGTCGGTAAAAGCACCTTCGAGGAGACTACCAATACGGCGTCTGAACTTGTCGTGGAAAGTTAGGACATCCATGTTTCTTCAAGAAATTCAATAACTCAATTACATGAAAGAACAGAAGTAGGGAGAGTTATCACTAATTCTCTATCTGCAAACTAAGAAAAGTAGCCGGGGTAAGTAAGCAAATTTTACATGGTAAACGAAAATGGAATGTCCAGAGGCTTCCAGATAAATCTGAAATGTTAATAAAAAAACCCGCCACACTTACTCTAAATTTCCAGTACAAATAAAAGTCACAAAAGCCTCCAAATAATAATTTGCAATCAAGCAGTAATCAGTAAAAATTCCCGTGATTTCAAATTCTCCTATCCTCACAACTCTTCCCCTTCTGATGACAAATGAGACACCTTCCTCTGCAGATTATGACCTTCCTCCCTTAGCTTCCTATCAATCTCACTTTCATTTGCTGTCATATATCTGTTAATATAGTCCCTCCTAAACATTGTAGAGTTTCTCAATTTCCTCGTCAGATTCAGTATCGGCACTAATACTTTTCCCGCCAGACAATTCCCGCCGGATTTTTCTCAGCTACGATTATTGCCTTGACTTTCCAGCGCTGAATTAAATATCAGTATTTTGGGCTAATATGGATGGTATAATTTTAATATAACAAAGAATTAATCAATAGAAGACACTTTTCTTTAGTAGACTTACACAGTAATACAGTCTTATTTTTAGCTTTGATTTCTGTATGTGTCCATATTAGTCGTTTTTATTTTAAGACTGTAACTTCGTAAATTCGCATATAATTCAGAGGTGCTACATGCTTCAAATACTATGGCACTAGTAAGTGCTAGCCAAATGTCGCAATTTAGTCGATGCAGTGCCACCTCCCTTCTTCTGCCCTATTACTTATAATCTGATAATTTTTCTAACCAACCTTCTCACATCAAGCACGGTATCACCAGCCACATAGATCAAATATTAATCTTATTTAACCACTATTGATTGGGTGGTAGTTGTTCCCAACCTATGGGTCTCTTACCCAAATGGGATCGAAAACTCAATGCCATGGGTTCGCTGATTGATTTCCAGCCAACAAAAAAGCAGAGAAGGACAGTTATGCTTTGCAAATTATTATGAAATGGAAGTATACATCAGCAACAAATTTTGACATATTAGACGACTAAAATATTCTATAGAATAGGCTGTATGTTTGTGTTTGAACAATGCAGTGAATAGTGACTCTAGAATGATTTGGAATCACCGCATGATTCATAGACAAGTATAAGCTACAAACACGTTCCCTGAACTACATGCACCATCCAACCAAAGCACAACATAACCTCGCTTAAATATCTTATGATATTTGAAAAGTAACTGCCAATTTAAAAATATAACTAAATAACTAATGAGAAACAAAATAACAAAGAATTAGCAGTACAAAAAGACACACCACTTTCGGTAATTCCAGTTTTAGAAATGCCTAATGCAGTTCCCTGTGTTTGAAAGTAACTACTAATCGTTACTAAGCAACCTCATTAATAACTAATAATTTAAATACTATTAAGAAACCTTGAAATATGTAAGTCGTTTTCAATTTCCTTCCTGCAAATTGTATCTGTGTTTTCTACAATAAATTTTGAAAGCAATCATTTTTACTACATTCATGTTGTAGTCTAGCGTAGTTAGGTAAGTAGTATTGCAGCAAGCATGCCCTTATCGATTTGATATCGAGTTGTATTGAAGTTATTGCGCAGGTAGCGCTTGCCAGTAAAAATTACCAAGATAATTTCTTACATTATTAATCAAATCTGTTAACACTTAATTGTTCACAGTATTAATAAAGAAGCTAATATCCTATAATACTTTGTTAGGTCACTGATTATCTCCCGCCGACCCCTATCAATTTATTAGTGCGATTAAAATCGCGACTGTGACTTAATTTGACTTGCTACCACAAGTCATTTCTAAAAAAAAATAATGGCTCTAAATTAAAATGGGTAGATATTTTTTCACGTTTTTTACGACAAAATGTACGAAAAATGGTTCAACATTTTTGGAAATGTAAGGAAATATAATATTGTTTATATTTTATTTTAAATAGTATCCAATATACCTTCAGGTATCATTGTTACCAATTACAGTAAAAGTAATACAATCTAATTTTATGTTTTATGTCAATCATTGCGCTATGTTACAACTACTGTGGGTGTCTGTGATGTTCACATTATGATATATATCCATTTTATCCATTAATTTAAGGGAAAATTTAATGAATAGGTTCTATGTTTGGTTTTTATTGAGATATGAAATATTTAGACTATTTTTGATGTATATTTATTTAGGTATTCTGCTGCTATTTTATTTAATGATATTTTTTGTGCAATCATTGTAATTGGTAATAATTCCAACTAATGCCTATTAGTTTAATAACAATATTACTACTTTCCCGTTCATTCCTTTTATTCCTGTCCTTTCTCTTTCACTTCCTAAACTTTCATTCGTTGGTAAAATATCTAAAAGTATCATGGATACCAAATCAGTTGTTTTATTATTTTTATTATGAAAGTAGGTAGAAATTTCTCCATTTTACGATAATAAATCAGGCCAATTGTAGCTATTGGTCCTAACTATTTTTGTTATTAGTTCATTTGTTGGTTCAGAGCAAATTACTTTTAAATTAGTTTGTAAATTACACCTGTAACTAACAGTTTGTAAATTACAGGTGTAAGTAAAGAGGTAAAACTTTCACCATTTTTCTGCTAACTTTGACCCGTTCATTGTTTTTGGTGAGAGATAATGAAAGATTACTGACGAACACACAAACTGAACTGTTCTTTAATTAGTTTGGAAATTAGCTAGGGCAAATTGATTCAGGGACAATAAATAATAGTGCCGTCAAACACTATAGTGAACAAGATATTGTTAATGTGAGTAAAGCTTTATAAAAAAAAACTGGAATCAAGCAATAAACAGTAATAAGAACAAAAACAAGTACATTTTAATCACAGTACAAAAATGTATGTAATTAAAACATGAGTGTTTAACCCTACCCTGTGTGATGTGCCATATATGGTACATACTCTAACTTTGATTTTCAGTCTAAACATTAATAGCACTACAGAATAATAAAAGAAATACAAATATAGATGCAAAAAAATAAAATGTTTATTTTATTTCACTTTCCGAATCTTAGGAACTAAAAGTTACAGTGTTACAGATTATTAAATGAATTTTTTTATAAATATAATTAGTAAATTAGAACCAATATAAATAACATTATTTTCAACAATACTCCAAACATGAATAATATATAATAATATAATTCTAATTCCTTTAATTTCTAATCATTACTCGGAATAGTTTTAATTCTAACCAAATTAACCAATTAAAAGTAAGTAGGTTATTTTTCCTCTAAATTCCTAAATACAAATCACTGACTTAATATTGATAAACATTTCATTGAATTAAGAGACAGGAAATAACATCCAGTTTCTTTCACGTCAAAGGTGACTGCTGTCCTTAATGATTGAGAGAGCTTTTAGTTTGTGACAGCAGTGGTGCTGGCAGGACTCTCAAAGTGGAACAGACCTATGCCACTCTGTCAGAGAAATGAACAAGAATTAGCAAAGAGGAAAATGTTCAAATTAGCGACTAAGTTTGACGAAACTGAGGCAATGTTTCTGTTTTATTTTATCGTCTCATTGAGATGTTGGAGAGAGAAAACACAAAGTGAAAGTGTTCATCATTGATAGAGAGTGCTCAGGACTGCATGAAAGCTACCATGTGTATGGTGTTACCTACAACTGTGACAAAATGCTGCACTCACAGATGAAAGAGGAAAATGAAGAGATGCTACCAGTTCAAGCTACTAAATGAAAAAAATTACATAAGCCTTAAGTAATTTGTTATTGGTATTAAGTATTTTTCGTAAGAATTGAATAATTTTTATAAGTATTAATTAATTTTTTATAGGTTATAAGTAATTGTTCACAAGTATTAATTAATTTTTTATAAGTATTAATCTTTTTTTTTTGTATATATTATGTAATTAATAAAAGAAAAATGAATAATATATTATTCAGTTTATTATTAAAATAAGTATAAAAATATAACAATAAAATATACAATAATAATTTATTATCAATTTTTAATGAATATTTTTATACCTATTTTGAACTATTATAAGAGACTTAGGAAAAATGATAACCAGAGCTAATTAATAAAATTATCAAATTTAATAATGATAACCAAAGCACTAGCGACATCTTGCGGCTGGTGGAATAACTTTAGTGGTGATATTATTGATGGTGAAATTCTTTGTGTGTAGGAATAATTTATTGTAATTATCCCGAGAAAAGTTAATTACTGCAGTGAATCTTTAATTAATTTAATCAATTAAATTATCAATATCAAATTAATTAAATATAAAACTTTAAATTCACATGTAACAATTTTAATGAAATTCAATTACATTCATTTTGATGCTCAATATATTATATTTCCTAGACTTATTTACATTATTTTATTGGTATAAAATAATGAGGATTATTTTCACCTCAAATAAATAATAATTACTCATCCATTACTCACCGACTAATGCATGAAGCATAGCAGTCAAGGGAATACTTACAATATTTATTTTCTTCATTGTGACTCTGAAGTGCAGCACAACTCTGCAACTGAACTCAAAGGTACGCCAGACTGTAACCCCCTCCCCCTTTGTCTCACCACTAACTGGTTGCCAAGACTCTCCGTCAGAGGAACTCTCGATGCTGTAACTGGTACCCCTTGCATTTATTTTCACCCTGAGGGGAGAAAGATATTATATTAAAGTGTGTCCACACAGTCAGTCATTCAGTGGTAATTACGTCATTAGTACAGCAGTGAAAAATAATAAAACAACATTGTTGTTACGTAGAAATATTTGTACAGAAACAATGCAGATATTGTGTTTGTTAGCCTTTTAAGGAATTAAACCTGTTTTATTCGCTTTAAGTATGTTTCGACAACTAAAGTGAATGTTAGAAACTATTTTATTTTAAAGGATTTCTTGGAGAACACTTTACCAGTTCTTGCAGTCTGGCCAGACTTTAAGTGAGTAATTCTACAGAATAAAAATTTAATACTAATGGTGTAAGGCAAGTTTTAACCTATAGTTGATAACAAAATATATAGAGATTTATTTTAAAAATTCACAATAATTTAGTACATGTACACACCATTAAAAACAAATTAAACTGATGTATATATAATTTTTATTCATGAATATAATAAAAATAAAATAAATAATATTATTTTATTCTATCATTGAATCTCAAAGAAATTTTCAATTAATATAAAACAATAAAAATTGATTTTTTAATAATAAGATAATATAGTGAGATTAAATAAGATAATATAGTCAGATTAAATAAGATAATATAGTTAGATTAAATAAGATAATATAGTGAGATTAAATAAGATAATATAGTTAGATTAAATAAGATAATATAGTGAGATTAAATAAGATAATATAGTTAGATTAATTAAGATAACATAGTCAGATTAAATAAGATAATATAGTGAGATTAAAGAAGATAATATAGTGAAATTGAAACAGATAATATAGTCAGATTAAATAAGATAATATAGCCAGATTAAATAAGATAATATAGTGAGATTAAAGAAGATAATATAGTGAGATTGAATAAGATAATATAGTCATATTAAATAAGATAATATAGTCAGATTAAATAAGATAATATAGTCAGATTAAATAAGATAATATAGTGAGATTAAATAAGATAATATAGTGAGATTAAAGAAGATAATATAGTCAGATAAAATAAGATAATATAGTGAGATTAAAGAAGATAATATAGTGAGATTGAATAAGATAATATAGTCAGATTAAATGAGATTATATAGCAGATTAAATAAGATAATATAGTGAGATTGAATAAGATAATATAGTTAGATTAAATAAGATAATATAGTGAGATTGAATAAGATAATATAGTCAGATTAAATAAGATAATATAGCAGATTAAATAAGATAATATAGTGAGATTGAATAAGATAATATAGTCAGATTAAATAAGATAATAAATTTAGATTAAATAAGATAATATAGTGAGATTGAATAAGATAATATAGTCAGATTAAATAAGATAATATAGTCAGATTAAATAAGATAATATAGTGAGATTAAATAAGATAATATAGTCAGATTAAATAAGATAATATAGTCAGATTAAATAAGATAATATAGTGAGATTAAAGAAGATAATATAGTCAAATTAAAGAAGATAATATAGTGAGATTAAAGAAGATAATATAGTGAGATTAAATAAGGTAATATAGTGAGATTAAAGAAGATAATATAGTGAGATTAAATAAGATAATATAGCAGATTAAATAAGATAATATAGTGAGATTGAATAAGATAATATAGTCAGATTAAATAAGATAATATAGTCAGATTAAATAAGATAATATAGTGAGATTGAATAAGATAATATAGTCAGATTAAATAAGATAATATACTCAGATTAAAGAAGATAATATAGTCACATTAAATACGATAATATAGTCAGATGAAATAAGATAATATAGTCAGATTAAATAAGATAATATAGTCTCATTAAATAAGATAATATAGTCAGATGAAATAAGATAATATAGTCAGATTAAATAAGATAATATAGTCAGATTAAAGAAGATAATATAGTCAGATTAAATAAGATAATATAGTGAGATTAAAGAAGATAATATAGTGAGATTGAATAAGATAATATAGTCATATTAAATAAGATAATATAGTCAGATTAAATAAGATAATATAGTCAGATTAAATAAGATAATATAGTGAGATTAAAGAAGATAATATAGTCATATAAAATAAGATAATATAGTGAGATTAAAGAAGATAATATAGTGAGATTGAATAAGATAATATAGTAAGATTAAATAAGATAATATAGCAGATTAAAAAAGATAATATAGTGAGATTAAAGAAGATAATATAGTGAGATTGAATAAGATAATATAGTCAGATTAAATAAGATAATATAGTCAGATTAAATAAGATAATATAGTCAGATTGAATAAGATAATATAGTTAGATTGAATAAGATAATATAGTCAGTTTAAATAAGATAATATAGTTAGATGAAATAATATAATACTGTCAGATGAAATAAGATAATATAGTCATAATAAATAAGATAATATAGTCAAATTAAATAAGATAATATAGTCATATTAAATAAGATAATATAGTCATATAAGATAAGATAATATAGTCATATTAAATAAGATAATATAGTCATATTAAATAAGATAATATAGTTATATTGAATAAGATAATATAATCAAATTAAATAAGATAATATAGTCACATTAAATACGATAATATAGTCAGATGAAATAAGATAATATAGTCAGATTAAATAAGATAATATAGTCTCATTAAATAAGATAATATAGTCAGATGAAATAAGATAATATAGTCAGATTAAATAATATAATATAGTCAGATTAAATAAGATAATATAGTCAGATTAAATAATATAATATAGTCAGTTTAAACAATATAATATAGTCAGATTAAATAAGATAATATAGTCACATTAAATAAGATAATATAGTCACATTAAATAAGATAATATAGTCAAAAATATAATTCCAATATATCTTATTAACTAAAATTTGACAAGGGAATAGTTTTTGATTATATACTTTTCTCCATTGAGGCAGACTTCACTCACTGCAAAGAAGATAGCCAGTGAGGCTGTCCCAGTGTGATGGTGAGGGGATAATCCTCTGTCACGACAGCACATGAGTCCTCCTTCCCATCGATGCAATACATTGGTTTACCAGAGGGAATAACAAAATATCCACCAGAGACTATAGCCCCCCTTGACTCTAACACCACATTAGTGGAGGCAACTGAAAGAAGAGAAAAAGTTAGTAGGGGAAGTAATAGGAGAACAACCAAGAGTTTGCCCACCATATCATTGCAATGAATAGGACACTTTTCGAAACATAATAACCTGGGGCCGAATTACAGAAGAGTTCGTAACAACTAACTTACGACAATAATTAAGTAGTTATTTACGAACCAATTTAAGAATGTTCGTAGAGTCACTGGTTATCATTTTACGGAAATTAACCTAAATATCATACCATTTAGGGTAAGTTACGAATTATTGGACAATTCTACCTTGTCACATTTTCCCCATTTTCAGACAAATAAAGGAAATGAGTTAATATGTCATATAAAATAGTTGCTATATGATCGAAAATTTAGAACCGTCCGATAACTTGTAACTTACCCCCCTCCTAATAAAGATATCAGAATGATATTGTAGATATTTGTTTTTATCAAACACTATTACTTATTTTATTATTTTTTCAATGGTTAAAAAGAAATAATTTTATTTTTATTGAAATGATCGTTTAATATAATTGTTGTGAAGGAAATATTACAATATTGTTACCTTGTAATATTGTAATTTCTTATCAAGTATGCCTCTCGTCATGTGGAAAAATGGTGACTTATACCTTAGGTACGACATGATTTTCTCTTGAGGAAAATTATTTTTAATTAAATGGGTGAAGGGAAATAGATGGCAATTTTTTTAATCTGCTCATTTATATTTTACAAATTGTTGAAAATTAGCACAAGTCAATAACCACGTGCATAGCCTGAATGAGAAGGCATGTTAAAAAAAACTGAGTAATTAATTTGTATACCATTGTTCATATTAGTGCATGAGAAGAGATTCAATTATGCATGACCGGACAACTGACACCCGGACAATTTCCATCGGGACAATTGCCACCCGGATAATTGCTATCTCAGCGACTGCCACCCGGTCAATTTCCACCCGGACAATTGCCCTCCGGACAGTTGTCACCCCGGCAATCGTCATTTCTATTATACAATAATTTTATCATTTCCTTAGTAAAATAAATATATTTCCTTTTTCACCACTATCATCATTAAGTTAATATTTATAATCAAGATATGACAAACTATTGTATTTGAAATCGGTCGCCCAAATTATGTACACATTTTAAATTTTCCTTCTTTTCTTTCCGTTGTAGTGTCCGCTCATATATGCTGACACCTGTTATTAGTATTTTATTTTGAAAAATGTTTGATTAACGTTATCAATATAGGGTAAGGGCTCCTTGTATCGTCCCTCTCCATTTATCGTCACGTTTCAGTTATTTTCGTCCATAACAAGACTTAGAAACATTTCTATGGTTTAGGTATTTTACAAATCGATGTCTCCATATATTTTTGTTATTGTCACAAAAATGTAAGTAATTTCATTTGAAATTACAATCAGAGTGTCAGTTTGACCGATGAGATGTATGTCAATACGGTACATTCAGGACAAACCTGAATGATAAAAATCATTATTATGTTGATAAAAATCATTATTATGTCATCCAGTAAAATTCTATACATCATAATTGTTAATGGACAACCAATAAGTATTTATATTACTACAACTTAATTAAGAAGATTTTTAAGTAAAGAATCCTTATTATAATAATTAGGGTTGCAACATGGCTTACTTAATGATACGGCCTGATTTTCTGCCTTTTCGTCAAAAAAAAAATAGTTTTCACCATCTTTGCAACTGCTTTCTATAATAATTTATAATTTGATTCAACACATTTATTGATTAAATTCTAGAAAACTAAGATAATTTTCATGAATATATGAATAATCGGTAGTCAGGATACTGCTAGATCATTCTTAATAGATTGAATTCGGAAATTGTTTTCAGTTTATTTTCGATGTTTATGCTGCATTTTGGAATATTCTACATTGGAAAATGGTTAATAAGTGCTCGGTAATCGATTGTTTTAATCATCGTGGGAAGAGTACAGGAACAGTCTTTCAATTACCAAAGGAAGACCATGCAAGAATGCAATATAAGTCAAATTTTAAATCGAAAAGATTTTGAAATAATTACGAAATAGAAATATCCTCTGCTTACTGCTGAGAAACGCCTCCGCATACTGCTGAGAAATGCCTCCGCATATTGCTGAGAAATGCCTCCGCATATTTCTGAGAAATACCACAACATACTGCTGAGAAACGCCTCCGCATATTGCTGAGAAACACCACAACATACTGCTGAGAAACGCCTCCGCATACTGCTGAGAAACACCTCTGCATACTATTTACTGTTGCAACCCGATTATTGCATAATTAATTAACAACAACTAATTATTAATAATCAATTACAACCACTACAGTAATTTGCTGATTAAAATACAACGCAATTGAATTCAAAGGTATTTCTAAACTTATGGCAACACACTAGTTTCCTTCTAGAAACATACGCGCTAAATACAATTAGGCCTAGCTACTCTTTGTTTAGTTTTCGCTCACCGATTGTAAGGATAATTTTTACCGGTTAAACGACATTAACGAGTCTGATACAACAGAGTGAAGAGTGCCGATACAGTACTAGTGTTTGTGAACTAAAATTAGATTATAAACTCTCACCAATTATTAATATTAATACCTTTATTGCAGACATAACACCTTCCAATTTATATACAACTTACTATTTACAAAGAAATAAACACATTGTTTCTGAAGAACAGTCAATAATAACAGCCTAGGATTAACTCCAAACCAATCCCCCAAATCTTCTTAGCTAAAGAAACATTGGGTTAATATATAACTAATAATTATTCTCTCCAAGTTATTTGTATAATATTATTCTTAATAATGCCAAATTTATTATACTGAATTGCCATATTAGCTAGTGCCATATGATTTAATAGCTAATTAGCTCCAATTAACATTATTAATATAGTTAACTATTATAACAAACTATTATTAGAATTAGTATCCTTATTCACAATCAAAATTACGTTATTCCCATTTTGGAAAAGTAAGTACACACCCCAGACTCTTCTTACATCCTGTTTCCCAGGTTTGAAAACATGACCAACCGCCAACATTTGACCAAACTGCATAAGTTGGGATAACTTCTGACAGTATTAAAAAATGTATAACATTTGTTAATACTATTCTTCTAATTCAATGCATATTTAATACATTACAACTAAGTTTTACACAACATATTTCAACTTCAGGATTAGGAATTTAATTATTCATTATAATAATTAAAAGGCCATTTGACGAGTAACATTTTGCTCAATTCTCAATTATTGTAATATTAAGTACAAACAATTTTTAATGCTTCTACATTTGCCAAAGTAATTACTCTCATATTAAGTTAACTACAATTATTATTAATTATTTATTATGAACATAAAATATGCCAAATAAATAATTCAACTCAACCTAATTAATAAACATTAGAAATAAATATTCATAATTTAATTCATTGAGATTAGTATTAATTATTGCTATTTAACTAGCATAAATCTTAATTCACAATAATTGGTAAATTAGTAAATTAATTCAATTGATTATAATGTATAGAATAATTTTTTCTTTTTATTTTTTATTGTTATTTTGGCAAATTGTCGAAGGAAATCTAAGTCCAAATTTCTTACTGGATTTATTATTCCAGGGTCCCAGCCTAGGGAGACGCATAGCCCAGTCTACGGAGACAGTAACTACCCAGTCTAGGGAGACGCACACGCAAGTCATTCCAAGTTTACGCTAGTCTAGAGAGACCAGCACATCCAAGTCTACGGAAACACGACTTAACCTACGGAGAACTCACAAATCTACGGATACTTTAGTTACAAAATCATAATCCTAGAATACTGACGCAGCAAACACTAATCTTGGCTACATAGCGATAACA
Organism: Caprella mutica; assembly: GCA_947561585.1. Lineage (NCBI taxonomy): Eukaryota > Metazoa > Arthropoda > Malacostraca > Amphipoda > Caprellidae > Caprella > Caprella mutica. The sequence goes on along the minus strand of CANNZV010000572.1, from coordinate 127,231 downwards.
GATTGTTACGCACGAAGGAAGTACAAAAGATTATCACTGCAGCGATACCTCACTCGAGAACTACTCGAACCAAAACTACGGACCAATCTGACTCAAGACATAAGCTGAGTACAATAGGAACAAATAGATAAAAATTAACTCTTGTTTGATTGTCACATTTATTAATTCATCATTTGTTTATGTATTAATTAGAACTGGAAAAGAAGAAAATTAGAGGATAGGCTATATAGATAAGTGATAACTAAATAAGATTAGTGTTTGGCTTAGAAGTGGATATAATAAAACACTTTCTAAGACCAGAGAAACACACATTGAAAAAATCTTACACTACTGAGAAACGCCTCCGCATACTGCTAAGAAACGCCATCGCATATTACTGAGAAACGCCTCCGCATACTGCTGAGAAACGCCATCGCATATTACTGAGAAACGCCTCCGCATACTGCTGAGAAACGCCATCGCATATTACTGTGAAACGCCTCCGCATACTGCTGAGAAACGAACCCTCTTACTGCTGAGAAACGACTATGTACAGTATAGTGCTGAGAAACGACTTCGCATAGTTCTGAGAAACGGCTCCGCATACTGCTGAGAAACGACTCTACATACTGCTGAGAAACAACTGCGCATAATGCTGAGAAACGCCATCGCATACTGCTGAGAAACGCCTCCGCATACTGCTGAGAAACGAGTCCGTATACTGCTGAGAAACGACTCTACATACTGCTGAGAAACAACTGCGCATAATGCTGAGAAACGACTGCGCATAATGCTGAGAGCTTCAATTGATGACTGCTCTCAAAGCTTTAGTTAGAGTTTTGAGAAAATTACGGTACAGCAAATATTGGTTTAATAATGTGCTTCATAATAAAGTATTAATGTATATATAAACATAAATAAAATATAAACATATTTCAAATTATTTTTAACCTATCAAGAAACTATATATTACTTGAATCAATAAAAAAAGTATAATTTGGTAGCAAAATGTAATTTTTATTACAACTGAAAATATTGACCTTATATTTTTTTGACGAAACGGCAGAAAATCAGGCCAATGTACGAAAAATATAATCAGATTTATTATATTTTCTAATTGGAAGAAAGAGTTAAAGTTATTCATTGAGTTGTGCTAACAATGCAATACAAATGGTGAACCAAGACATGAAATAGATTAACACTTCAAGGTAAGTCAAACACTCACCTTGTATTCCTTGTATCAGTGAACAATCCTCGTCTGTGAACATAGCTTTAATATTTATTATTTTTAGATCCTCTTCTGTGCCAGTCATCCTAATGAACCTCACTGCCCTGGGATCGAACCTCAGGAATTGGTGAGACCTGCAGGAGGAACAGCACTTTAGTGAGGAGAGAAGACAGAGTGTGAAGGTGTACGTCAGTTAATAGATTGTTATCAGTATTGCCAGAGTATAAATATCAGGGGAGTAGTTGTTATAATTGTGTGTTATAAAATTCTATGTAATGGAGATTGATTTGAACCAATCAACTGCTCGCGGTGTCACGTGATCATGTTAAATGTAAAAGAACTTGCGTTTGACTGATAATAATTTATATCTCTAATAATGATTTCTATAAATTATAAAATAACTATTTGCAGTTATATTTTTCTCAAAATGTTGCTAGTATTTTAGTAAACCAAACAAACTTTAATTTCAAACACGCTACTGATTAGTTTAATATCTTAATAAAGTGATTTTAATTGAGGAGACTTTTTACTTGGCTTTTGAAAATATTTTCATTAATGAAACTACGGTTCTGAAACCTATTACCCTAATTAAAATTTAATTCTCTATCCTTTTTGTTTGTGGCATTTTTTGATTAGACCCATAGAAAACGAGTTATTCGAAATTTGAACGAATTTCAAACCGTTTCCAAATAAGCCTAAGGCTTCTACAATTTTGAAACTACGACATTGAGTTTTTTCTGTTCGATTTTTCACGGAATTCTTTAAATCTTCAGGACCATTTTTCCTTATTTTCGAATTGGTTTTCGAGATATTAAATTTTTCGTGATTTTTTTTATTAAGAATTAAATATTTTGAAAAAAAAACAAAGTCCTACAGCTGTAGATAATTTTTTAGAGAATCGAATGAAAAAAAAAACAATGCCGTAGCTTCAAAATTGTAAAAGCCTTAGGATTTTGAATACCAAAATTTGTCCTTTTTCAGAAGTGCCAGAAAGAAGCATTCAAAGTTGCCGTGTATCATAGCTACGCTCTGACACTCAACATCTTCCCCGTGTTAGGTATGGAGTACAACTGATGCGTTTCGTAGCCAATTGCTTCTGTGTCTGGTCTCGGTAGCACGAACTATACCAGATATGGCGAGATAATTAATTATTACAAATTATTAGTCGCTGATAGGGAGTTTGTAAAGCGTAGAGGGCCGCCCAAATTCTCGCCTTGCCCCTGATCCCTTTTCTCTCTCCCCCCCAGTGGGTTATAGGGACTCTAGAGCTCTGATATTTTATTCAAACAACAAGAAGGGTGATAGATAGATACTTACGTAATAAAAAAAATGATAAAATTGTGAGATTTAAATTGAATTCATTGCCTTTAGTTATACACAAGCGGACAAAAATATGGGACAATTCAGTTTTTTTACCATTTCTGCAATATTTTCCAATGGATTTAAATAATTTTTACACTCAATGTAGCCACTTATAGTGGTAATAATGATATGAAATTTCAGCTGGGAAAGTTTCACCACCGAAGAAGAAGGGTAGACCGCGAAACACCACTCTTAGAGACGATCGGACCATTAGGAAAATGGCACTGAAGGATAGGTTTCAGACGGCAGCAGGTATTTCTCGTGAAATGAGTAGTTCCTACGATGTCAATGTTTCTAGTAGAACAGTGTCTAGACGCTTCGGCGAAATTGTCCTCTTTGCAAGGTCACCCGCGAAGAAGCCTTTGATTAGCCTCAAAAGCAAGAAAGTTCGATTGAGCTTCGCCGAAGATCATGAACTCTGGACCAACCATCAGTGGCAAAATGTATTTTTTTCCGATGAAAGTAAGTTCAATCTATTTGGATCTGACGGGAAAAAATATGTTAGAAGATTTTGTCACGAAAGATTCGATAAAAAGTGCACCAAGAAAACAGTCAAGTTTGATGGAGGCAGCGTAATGGTGTTTGGCATGATTTCATGGGAAGGGACGACTGATCTCGTTCGTCTAAACACCAGATTTATTGGAACTATCTACAAGAACTTGTTACGAGATCATGTCATCCCATTACTTAGATGTTCTGCCAGCGAATCGCCCATTTTCATGCAGGATAACGCCCCCTGCCACAAAGCTAAACACGGGATGGAGTTTCTTCGGGAGCAAAATGTGGCTGTAATGGATTGGCCCCCGCAAAGTCCGGACCTAAATCCAATAGAAAACCTGTGGTCCACTTTGGGGAAGAATGTGAGTGCCAGGAATCCCAACAACACTGAAGATCTTTGGCTCAAACTCAAAGATGAGTGGGCGAAAGTGTCACGAGATGATTGTTGCCGTCTCATTCAATCCTGTAGTAGAAGGTGTGCTGCAGTCATCGATAACAAAGGCCTTTTCACTAAATATTAATTTTAGTCTGAAATTTTTTTGTCTAAATGAAGTTATTTACATTTTTGTTCACATTATCCCACACTTTTGGCACTGTGATTTTGAGAAAAAAATTGACTCCACCATAAGTTTTTTTCTATCCTACGTATTAAGCTGAAATTTTATATCATTATTAACACTATAAGTGGCTACATTGAGTGTAAAAATTATTCAAATCCATTGGAAAATATTGCAGAAATGGTAAAAAAACTGAATTGTCCCACATTTTTGTCCGCTAGTGTACATTCAATTATATTGAGTTTCAACGTACCTACCAATTTTCTATATTGAACAGTATTAAGTTTTTCCCGTGAATGATGTCACGCTCCACAGTGGGGTGGGACAAAAAATAAAGTTTTGGATAATACTTATGGAATAGTGATATAAAGTTGATATGACTAATAATTTATAAAGGTACGTGTATTGAAATTTGAGTGAATTCTTACATGATGAACAGTTGCCCTCAAGCGATTCAAATTCAAATATCAGAAAATTAAGATTTTTGGTGATTTTTACTACAATTTGGCAAAATAACTCTTAAAATTTGATTTATTATATCATTTATTATTAGCTTGAAAAGAGCTCATTTTGGTGTCTGTGCCAGAAAATCAAACTGATACGACAATGGTTACAGTTGCCCCCACCCCTCCAAATTGTTCGAATTCAGGCACCGCTAGAGACTGTAGTCAGTGTAGTACCCCACACTTTTGGAGGTATTATATGCAATAAATTGATAAAAACATTAAAAATTTATTAATAAACCAACATTTCAATATTTGGGACACTTGGTAATTCAAAAAGTTGATAAAGCGAATTGCATGGGTTAATATCCAATTGCTAAAATCTCAGTAAATTCGAAATTTTGCAATACGAAAATATTAAGAAATGCTTTTATAAAATTAAACCAATACAATTCTCAAAGTTATTTTGGGAATTAAATTACTTCTATCTTATCACAATAACAGCATGATTGCTCTATTAATCTAATTTCATGATGAATAATGTAATATTAATATATTAAAAAAAAAAGGCTCGGGGCAACTCAAAACTATCAAATATTAATCTTCAATTTTGCAAGTTGTGCTTTTTCATAAAATGCCAACCATTTTTTACCTATTCCATAGAAAAATACCAAATCGAATATTTCAGAATTAATGGGAAAGTATGATTTTGTACGAAATTGCAAATGTTTCGGGGCAACTCAAAAATATCCAGAAATTGGCAAGCATTGTTCATTCATAAGATATCAATTTATTATAACTATTTCATTTGAAGATTCTGAAATTTGTCCGAAACCCCAATTTTTTTGGCCCACTCTACTCCACAGTCTTATCTGCAACAGTGTTGGTCGGTTCAATGTGAGATTTTTCGCGTATGAGATTGGACTGCTCCCCAAAGCCTTTAGACTGTGACATTGGCTCTTGAATTCATTGAGTAATAGTCGGGGAAAAGTGATATTTCAATTTTTAAATGCAAGAATAAAATACTAGTAACTGACCTGCACCAATAGTTGGAGTGATCAACCACTTTCAGCCATTCTCTCTCATTGACTGATACTTCAACATGATATTTGTAGCTTCTGAAACAAACAAAACTAGCTAGATGACCGCACTCGTGGACCGCTTTTCTTCGCCGCCACCTTTAAAAAACTTTTACCTCTAACATGATCGCTTCGAAAATAGGATGAACTGGTTCCTGGATAATGACCAATCGTTCCATCAAATTCTTCTTGATCTATGAATGACCTTGTCTTTGGTCTTCGACCGGATCGCTCATAAAATTTTACCAGATATGGTTTCTAGACATTGCTCAATCGTCTCACAAAATCCCAAGCAATTTGGATGAAGAATTTTATGAGAATAACAAGATGACAAATAAATAAATGCCGCCTAAAATATAACTTAAAATTAGATTATGTGCACTCGGTAGAAAGCATACCTTCGCCTCCGCTTTGACCTGTTCTCTCCCAAAATTAAGGAAACTGCTAACTGGATAATAACTAATCGTCCCACCAAGTTTCATGCAATATGGTACAATACTTTTTGAGTTATAAATGACCTTGACCTTTGACCGGATCGCTTCCAAAATTCTACCAGATCGTTCCTGATCATTGACCAATTGCAGTATCAAATTTCAGACAATTTGGTTGAATACTTTTTGAGTTTCAAATTGCCTTGACCTTTGACCCGATCACTCCCAAAATCTATCAAAATAGTTCCTGAATATTGAACAATCGTTTTACCAAGTTTCATGCAATATGGTTCGATACTTTTTGAGTTATAAATGGCCGTAACCTTGACCTTTGACCGGGTCACTCCCAAAAGACTAGCAGCTGGTAACTGGACATGGACCAATCGTTTCACCAAATTTCAGGCAATTTGGTTGAATACCTTTTCAGTTAAACGAATAACAAGATGATAAATAAATAAATATATAAATAAATCACCCCACATAAATAGTTTCCTTATCTTTATTTGTCTGTCTGTCTGTCACGCTTTGAATAATTATCAAAAATTAAGCTAACTATGTTAACAGGTGTTAGCATGAATACCAATTCTTATATGAGTGCATTAAATGATTATTACTATAACTGAATTAGAAACTACTTAAATTTTACCGTGAAGTTTATAAAATAACTATTTGCAACACCTGCTATAATTATAATGATATGATATAATTATAATATAATTGTCCTTTTTCAATCAATAACTTCAATTAAATCTGAGGACACAGACCAAAGTGTTGATAGTTAAATTACAAAAAATATTGATAGTGATGCAATTGAAAACACGTTATTCTTAAAAGGTAAGTACACTAGTAAATAAATAAATTCCGATGAAAATATAACCTTCCGCAAGATTGCGAAGGTAATAAGAAAAACCATATATCTATATCTATACTAATAATTTCCTTAGTGTGTTTATTTATTTATTTATTTGATGTTCACTTTTACTCTACATGTATTAAACATGGAGAATGTAACTATGATACGCACGGGAATATATTGACTTAATATTTAAATTCACCTATTTTTATTCGCTTTTTTAATGTATTTTATCTATAAAAAAATTAGATTATGCAAAATTTTTAATTTTAATAGAATTCATTAAAAGTAACCTTATAACGGGTAATAAATTGGTATTGATGATCACCCGTTATTTTTAACGGGAAAATACACTAGTCTTATAATAATTTAAGATCGGCAGAAATAGTACAAGAGATGAACATTTTAATGAGCTGAAGTACAATCAATTAAGTTACTCTCATCTTATTTGCATTATATTTGTACAATTTAATAACTAGAAGATAATTCATGTCTATTATTCTCCATTTTGAAGATTGAGTTCTAAATTCTCTCACCTTCCTTCACTCGAATCCAACAAAAGTTGCAAAGAATTCAACCGGTAAGTTTTGTCCAACTTGACAGCTATGCAGTCTGGTTTGCCTCCCACTTTGTAAGAAGTACATCCACTGGAGCCAGAGATCAAATCTGCCCCTGTGACACTACCACTCAAAACTTCAGCTCCCAGACTAGACTTAGCTACGTTGAGGTTAGGAACTGGATCTGAGTCAGTGAGAATTTGACACGTTATTCGGTTTGAAGCAAGATTAAAAATACGTGTTTTACTGAGCTGCCCAAATAATTTAGACCAAATAATTGAGAAGTTAAATAAAAAAAATTGGATAAAAATATGTGTCAATTAGCTTGTATGTAATTGCTTTACATCTAATCTGAAAATGGACTAAATTACCAAGTGTGGGTGGTTCTTGTCGGAAATTGGTCGAGGCTTCCTCTTTCTTGGCAATGCTGCGAACAGGTTCTAGAATATCAATGGAGGAAAGTTCTTTAGAACGTTCGACCACATCAAACAAATCCTGAGGAGAAAATAAAAGTTGTTTCATAAATGATGTGAAAAGAATTCTATTGTTTAATATTGAAGAACACTTACACCGTTAAAAAATTATAAATTTACCTTCTGTGACATTGTCGCCAGTCTGATTTTCTTCACAATGTCTTTCACAGTTTTTTTGTTCGGTTTATTCACACCAGCCCATCTCTCCGCCGCACGAAAAATGTCTATTTCTGCAGCTGCAAAACTCTCCTCATCCAAGAGAGACAGCAGAGAATCCTGTCTTAGAAGTCACAGTTAATTTCAATCGTAGGTTAATATTTTTCACTGTCGAAGTATCTGTTTTCACTCAAACCTAATTCAGACAGAAAGTGAACATCGTATATATAATAAAGATAACATAGATATCATAACTCTACTGCTAAATATTCTTTGGTTCAACAATTTAAAAGGTTAATTTATCCATCGATCACTATATAGGATTTATTAGACAAAGTGCTCTTTAATGAAATAATATAAAAGTCGATTGAATTTTTTAAATTGGAACACTAGCTTATCAAAATATAATCAATACATTCCTCACTTAAATGAAATATATTCATTTTAGAGAGAAGACAATTACTGTTCAATTTATCAAATAACATATATTTCATACTCACACGGGTTAGTTCGAAGAAATTTTCACTCTTGGCAATCTCTTCGCCATTTTCCTTCAAGAAACTAACGCAACAGTTTTCCAGTTTATCATTCTTGTAGCGCATATTCATGTTGTAGAAATGAACAAAGTTCTCCACACTGATTCCTAGCACCAGTTTGTTGATGAGATCATCCACCAGATCCTTCAGTCTGAACTGGTGAGCCAACTCCAGAGCTAGCCAGTGAGTCTCCACCTGTTGTTGAGGTAAAGTTAGATATACATTGGTGTTTCTCAATCAAGTCAATGGAAATTTTTAGCAAGTTTATGAAAAGTGATATGCATTTTAAACTCAATAATTCCATACATAAATGCGAATTTTGCTATCGCTTCTAAATGCTATAACTCAAATACCCGTTTTAGTCTTACACGCTAAAAAATTTACATGTCCTAAAACTGAGTTACTTAGAGCATTCTATTACAAAATTAGATATGCTGATGAGTTCCAGTCCTCGAAAGTGTTCCAGTGCTAGGTACTTCAGTGTTTGTAATATCAATCGTTAAAAAAAGTGAAGTTAATTTGCATACAAATTCACGCTGGAATACAGAGACACTGAAGTTAATCACAACGATACATTTTATAAAGCCCTTGGAATAAAGCGTCTCGTTTTTGGACAGCATAAAACACTTTGGGGTCTCAGCTTCAAATTAGCTCAACCAACCTGGAAATGTTTGTTAGAGCGTTTGGGAGAACTTTGATAAAATTGAAATACGAAATTTAAAGTGAAATATACTCACATTTTTATGGTATATGTACTCTCCTCGGTAGAAGTAATCCAATACAGCCCTCACTACTTCCACTTTGGTATTCCTGAGCTCGAAAACATTGTCAGCGTATGGGGGTGTGACGTCATTAACATGATGGATGCTCTGTGAAACATCGTCAGTTTCTACAATAGCTTGTGAACCAGAAGTTTTTCGAGAGCTATTCTTGGTACTGAATAAATGACTGAAAAGTTGATAGAAACCACATGAAACAATGTAATATGAAAAATAGCAAAAAGATAATTACATAAATACAAACTCTGGAAGAAAGAGAGATGACGATAAATAAATAATTGTGTAATCTGTTGATCTGAATTGAGAAAAGATGTTAGATATTTTGGTAAAATGGTAATTGGTAAATGTTAAAAAAGATGCAGGGAGGAGAGAGAAAACATGCTTGAAGGAAAGAAGTAGTTAGACTAAAAAAGAGGATGCTACTCTCTTTGAAAAACTGATGGGCCTATCTATAATGAGGAAGAGTAGATAAATAGAAATATAGCACAAGAAAAGATGTATATAGCAAAGGAGAATGGAGTAGAGAAATTGTGGGAAGAGTGTAATAGTAGAGATAATTTGTAGAGATTGAGAGCATTGTTGAGAAAAAGATAAAAAATATTTGAAGAAGCAGAGAGCTTAGCTTGTTTGAGGAGCAGGAAGATCTAAATGAAAATATTTGGTGAATGATTTGGACTACAAAATATAATTTATAATTTTAATTTTCCTCATGCATATGAAAATTGTATGATATTTCACAAATTATTTCTTTCCAAATGAAACTAATAAACAAATGTTCAAGTCTGTTGAAAACCTAGTGAGCAATTCCTTTCCTATTGGATGCTGAAATACACTACTTCCAAACATTGTATAATATATCCTTTACATAACCATCAGTTGAAACTCACCTGAAATATTCACTCTGAACAGCAAGAATGTTCCTATGCACAGGTATCTCTACCCCTTCAACCAACAGAATAGCGTCGGTAAAACGACCATCGAGGAGACTACCGATACGGTGTCTAATGTTGTAGTAGAAAGTTAAGACATCCATTTTTCTGCAAAAAAGGCTATATCTAAGTAACATGAAAAGAATTTACGAAATAAGAACAATTCTTCTTCTCCTTCCTCAGCTTCCTATCAATCTCCCTTTCATTTACACATATATCTCTGTCGTTATAAACCCTCCTAAATCTTGTAGAGTCTTTCAATTTCGTCGTCAGATTCAGTATCTCATTTATCACGTCCTCACCACCCATCTTTACTTGCAATGGTTTGGCTACATTCTCTATTCTCTTACCCTGTCTTATCATATGAGTGTTTGTGACACCAAACTCCTCCACAAACAGTTTCCTACACCAACTCTAATCTTCATTGAATTTTTCTACTAGTTCTTGCCTATCGAACCCTCTGAGATTAATTTTCCTTACGTTTTTCTTTATCTAAATCGTCCAGTTCCTTCTTCCTCTTTTCTTTCCCATATCCAGCATTCCTATACTAGCTGTTTCAACCTCTAATCGCTCTATTTCTTCTCTTATTTAATCTCCCTGATTAATCAGCTCCATCCCACCAATCAGCAAGTTCTTCATTGCATCTATTTAACCTTTTTTTATTTTTCCTTCGCTGCACTTCTTTTTGTCATTCTCTATTACCATTTTTATGTTTTCTATTTCCATAACTTCCTCTTTCTCCATTTCATTATCCTGGTCAGAGTTGCTACTATCTATTGTCTTCCTCAAGTTCTTTTCTATTTCTTTCCTATGCATATATTCTACTTACATTCATTCCTTTTCTTTTTCATAGCTCTCTCCCAATCACGTGATTCCTCCCAACATTCTACTAATCACTTGTTTTATGTCCTTATTCATCTTGTTTAATTCTCCAATTTCCGTTTTACATTTCAGATTCTCCTCCTTTATCTTGTACCACCACATTCTCCTCACCTTCTCTTTTCACGTATCTTACTTACAATCTGATAAATTTCTTACCAACCTTCTCAAACCCAGCATTTTACCACCAGCTACATGGATCACATATCAATCCCATTTTGATTCTACAACTCTACGGGTACAAATCTTGCATACTTCTCTATCACTTTCATTAACGTCCTTTGACATATCTTCTTTCTTTCCTCCAACATTTGGTCTCTAAGCTTTCTGAAGCCAGATCATACATTCAGGTACTCGAAAAGATATTTGGTTACAAGGTACATTTTTTCACTTGAATGAAAGAATTATCTTACTTTTTCTATATGTGGATTTTGATATGTCTGAGAATTGTATTTCTACCAACCAAACATGTGCTATTGTAAAAAATTGCTTGGATGTTTTAATAAATTAGATATTGATAAAGAAAAATCTATTTATTATGATGCTAGTGCTATTAATAGAGTTATTGTAATTCTCAAGAAAAATAAAACCTAAAACTTTCCAAAGAAATTATTGGTAGTATAATTTATATCATGATGTTCTGAAGACCTCATATTTGTCATGCAGTAACAAAACTTTCGCAGTACATGCACAACCGTACCAAGGAAAAATATTTATTACGTTATTTGAAATGTACGATTAATTATACTTCAAATTTCAAATCACATGATCAAATTATTTTTTTAGTTATTCGGATTAAAAATGATATATAGGTATAACTCTATATAAGAATATATTCAAATAGATACGAATGAGAAACACAATAACAAAGAATTTGCAGTACAAAAAGACACACCACTTCCAATAATTCCAGTTTTAGAAATGCCTAATCCAGCTCCCTGTGTTTGAAAGTAGCTACTAGTCGTTACTAAGCAACCTCATCAATAACTAATAATTAAAATATGCTTAAGAAACCTTGGAATCTGTAAGTCGTTTTCAATTTATTTTCTGCAAATTGTATCTTTGTTTTCTAAAATAAATTTTGATAACTAGCCGTTAAATCAGAGTTAATTCAAGTACTTTCATGTTGTAGCCAAACGTAGTTAGGTAGTTAGTATTGCAGCGAGTTTGCCCTTATCGATTCGATATCGAGTTGTCTTAAAATTATTGCGCAGTAGCGCTTGCCAGTTACAATTACCAAGATAATTTCTTACATTCTTAATCAAATCTGTTCACACTTAATTGCTCACAGTAAAAATAAAGAAGCTAATATAACAGTTTATAATTCACAGGTATATGTAACAGATTGTAAATTACAGGTGTAAATAACAGTTTGTAAATTACAGGTGTAAGTAACTGTTTGTAAATTACAAGGGGAAAGTAACAGTTTGTAAATTACAGGTGTAAGTAACAGTTTGTAAATGACAGGTGTAAGTAACAGTTTGTAAATGACAGGTGTAAGTAACAGTTTGTAAATGACAGGTGTGAGTAACAGTTTGTAAATTACAGGTGTAAGTAACAGTTTGTAAATGACAGGTGTGAGTAACAGTTTGTAAATTACAGGTGTAAGTAACAGTTTGTAAATGACAGGTGTGAGTAACAGTTTGTAAATTACAGGTGTAAGTAACAGTTTGTAAATTACAGGTGTAAGTAACAGTTTGTAAATGACAGGTGTGAGTAACAGTTTGTAAATTACAGGTGTAAGTAACAGTTTGTAAATGACAGGTGTAAGTAACAGTTTGTAAATGACAGGTGTGAGTAACAGTTTGTAAATTACAGGTGTAAGTAACAGTTTGTAAATGACAGGTGTGAGTAACAGTTTGTAAATTACAGGTGTAAGTAACAGTTTGTAAATGACAGGTGTGAGTAACAGTTTGTAAATTACAGGTGTAAGTAACAGTTTGTAAATTACAGGTGTAAGTAACAGTTTGTAAATGACAGGTGTGAGTAACAGTTTGTAAATTACAGGTGTAAGTAACAGTTTGTAAATTAGGTACAGGTGACGCAACGGAAAATTAACCCAGATGCATAAGGAGTGACATGCAGCATGTACCAGTGACACTATACCTAACTAGCTACACTGTAGGCTATCTAACTAGTCACACTGGGATACGGTCACGAGCCCCCCTCCCCCCCCACCAGTCATGAGCTCTCCTCGGTCATGAGCCCCCCCCCCTCCGGTCACGAGCTCCCCTGGGACATAAACCGGTCACAATCCCCCCTTCTTTGTTTTTTAATATGTACCTAGTTAAAAAATGAAGAACTACCTAGATAGAAATAACTGAGAGCTGCTTAATGCTTATGTAGTTTGTTGTATCCGCTAGTTTGTTGTACTGCACACTTCATGATTTTTTAATGACCCGGCAGGGGGTTTTGGGGGACGGCACGCCCCCCGATAAACATATATTTTATGTTTAGTCAGCAATGAACTACAAAAGTGTCAATAAGGATTAGGTAGTATAGGTAAATAGGATTAAAAACAAGGGGGGGGGGGGGTGGCTCGTGACCCGGAGGATGGGGGAGGCTCATGACCGGGGGGGGGGGGGGCTAATGACCTACACCCATAGAGTAACAGTATTCCTACACCCAGTCACTCTATACCTATCTAGTCACACTATACCTAACTAGTCACACTATACCTAACTAGGCACACTGTAGGCTATCTAACTAGTTACACTGTAGGCTATCTAACTAGTTACACTGTACCTAACTAATCACACTGTATTCTATCTAACTATTCACACTGTATGCTATCTAACTAGTCACACTACACCTAACTAGTCACACTTTACCTAACTAAGCACACTGTAGACTATCTAGTTAGTAACAGTATACCTAACTAGTCACACTGTATGCTATTTAACTAGTCACGTACTATAAGCTATCAAATCAGTCAAACTGTACCTACACGGATGAAAATTTTAAGTAATTATTATTGGTACGTATATCGGTTGGTGACAAGTATATTTCACCCCGGTATATTCCACCCCGATATATTCCACCCTAGGTATATTCCATCCCGGTAAATTCCACCCCACTTTGCGGGTTAGGTTTGTTAGTTATAAATATTAATCATTTTTTAATCTTTAATAAGATACTATATAACTTTCATTTTCATTGTAGCAAATTAAGCCTTTTGCTAATCAATCACAAACTGTTAATTATTTATTTTTCACTACACATGTGATAGAACAGCGGAGGGAAAGGTTGTGTGAACGCTCTTTATCAGTTGAGGTATTTAGATTTTTAATCACGAGTTGATTATCTTCACTATCACTAACACAACAGCGATATTAAATGTAAGATGGTGTCATTAAGTACTTCGTGTTAACTTATTTATATTTTCATTTTGAATTTGGTATTTTGACTTCGAGTAAAAGTGGTGTAAAATAGTTTTCGACCGAAGACTATATTTTACATCGAGAGTATTTTACATGTTTATTATTTTACTATTGCACAGGGTTTTAAGACTAGGGATATTATTGCCTTATTTTACATAGAGAGATTTTGACCACGGAAGATTAGTCCTAGAATCCAAAACAGCAATTTATAAGCAAAACACCTCTTCCAACTTTTGTTGTAATAGGTGAGCATATACTGCAGTTTCACGTTAAGAAGGAATTAATATCAACTTGCTCAACATGCAAACTTTTAAATAAAACTACCATATAATTTTAATTTGTATATCGGTCTATTAGGATAAAATTTAAATTGACTTGAGCTACCTCTAAATATTTTCCAAATCTCCCAGGATATCGTCTGACTTATTTCTCATAACTACTTAGTGTTTAACAAATAGCCATCTAGAAATATAATCTTTGACATTTTAACCAAATGAGCATTTTCATTGGGGTGGAATTTACCGTGGTGGAATATAACTAGGTTGGAATATACCGAGGTGGAATATGCCGAGGTGGAATATGCCGGGGTGGAATTTACCGGGGTGGAATATATCGGGGTGGAATATACCGGGGTGGAATATACCTAGAACCATATCGGTAACCAATACGTATCGCTGCATATTCATTCAAAAAGTTTATATAAACTTCATAAGGGCTTGATCGATAAAGAAATACCTGAATCAGCTATGTTTTCTAGTTTTCTTAGTAATAACTCGATCACAGACTGGTAAAATGTAGAGACAAAAATTTCTTTCTTATATGTTCAATAAAAATGTTTCAATCTCTATTACTTACTCACAATTACCATTGAAAGATGCGGCAACAAACCGTCCGTGTGCGCACCCTCACGTAGATTATATAAAGTTGACTGGTTATGCGGCAGTGACCTTGCGTCAAGGAAACGCCGTCTCTTGCCGTGCGTTCAAGAGACGCTCGTGTGCCCACATATCCGAGAGTTAATGCTATTTTAGGGTCATGCGTCAATCGCCGCACGTCAAAAAAGGCTCGTGTGCGGGGAATTTAAGTAAAAAGATAAAACGTTCACCACTTTTCTGCTAACTTTGACCCGTTCATTGTTTTTGATGAGAGATAATGAAAGAGTACTGACGAAAACACAAACTGAACTGTTCTTTGAATTAGTTTGGAAATTAACCAAACCAAATTACACTAACATACAAGATATTGTTAATGTAAGGAAAGCTTTATAAAAAGAACTGGAATCAAGCAATAAACAATAATAAGAACAAAAGCAAGTACATTTTAATCACAGTGCAAAAATGTATGTAATAAACACATGAGTGTTTAACCCTACCCTGTGTGATGTGCCATATATGGTACATACTCTAACTTTGATTTTCAGTCTAAACATTAATAGACTAGAGAATAATAAAAGAAAAACAAATATAGAGACAGAAAAATAAAATGTTTATTTTATTTCACTTTCCGAATTTCAGGAATACTGTCTTAAAAATTATTAAATGATTTTTTATAGAAATATAATTAGTAAATTAGAACCAATATAAATAACATTATTTTCAACAATACTCTAAATATGAATAATATATAATAATATAATTCTAATTCCTTTAATTTCTAATCATTACTCGGAATAGTTTTAATTCAAACCAAATTAACCAATTAAAAATAAGAAGGTTATTTTTCCTCTAAATTCCTAAATACAAATCAATGACTTAATAAAAGAAATATTTCATTAAATTAAGAGACAGGAAATAACATCCAGTTTCCTTCACGTCAAAGGTGACTGCTGTCCTTATTGATTGAGAGAGCTGTTAGTTTGTGACAGCAGTGGTGCTGGCAGGACTCTCAAAGTGGAACAGAGATATGTGATACTGTCAGAGAAATGAATAAGAATTAGCAATGAGGAAAATGTTCAAATTAGCGACTAAGTTTGACGAAACTGAGGCAATGTTTCTGTTTTATTTTAACGTCTCATTGAGATGTTGGAGAGAATTGGAAATGATTTGAGTGAAAAACACAAAGTGAAAGTGTTCATCAGTGGTAGAGAAAGCAACCGTGTACGAATGGAACACAGTCCAGGGTGTACTGCACTCACAGATGGAAGAGGAAAATGAAGAGTTGCTAGCAGTTGAAGCTACTAAATGAATGAAATCACATTAGCATTTAGCAATTTGTTATTGGAATTAAGTAATTTTTCCTAAGTAATAAGTAGAGCCCGGACAAATGCCATAAAGTCCTAAAATGCCATAATAGCCATAAAATGCCATAACGTCAATAAATGCCATAGAGTCCTAAAATGCCATAAAGTCCTTAAAAATGCCATAAAGTCCTAAAATATCATAAATTCCTAAAATGATGAAAAGTCTTATTTTGGGCTTTTTTATTCTATTTAATATTTTGGTAAGTCGGTAAAGTTGATGGGATAGATTGGCAAATTTTAGAATGTTATAATTCAATCAAAATCTATCTGAATTATTATATAAATATTGTACTCCTATCACTTCAAGAATTAGCATAGTCATCACTATCTAGTTTTCTGTAATTCTTCACATAATTTTTTTAGCATAGACTCTGCAATTAATAAAAAAATCAAATTGCGAATAATCAATATAATAAACTATTCGAAGAGAGAGAGATATGTAGAACCTAGTAATATTTGTAATATTTACAATATAAAAACTGTCAGGTGACAAAAATTGTGTTTTGTCTTGTAAGTGGGCTTACCTGCAACAGTTTCAGAATATCTTGATTGGTCTAATTATATAATATGTTGTTTGTTTAGTCTGAGGTTGTCTACAACGAGGGTTTGCTGTAAATACAAATTTCAAATTTAATATTGGAATTAGTTACATATCATGAATTTCAATTTACGTAACCTTTTTTATAATACTTTTAGGTTAAATTTTAATAAATATACCATAAACTAGATTCATTGAATTTTTAAGGAATGAATTGTTTATTTGTTTTCACCATTTGTTTCATTTGAACGGACTAAAATCTGCTGATTTTATATTCCAAAATACTAATTTATTCGTTGTAAATACCTATTTAGTAATCCTAAGGAGTGTATGTGTAAGTCCTAAAATTCCTTCTTTAGGTCCTAAAATGTCTTATTAGGTCCTAAAATGCCATTTTTTAGGTACTAAACTGCCTATTTTGAGGTCCTTAAATGCCTTTTGTTAGGTCCTAAAATGCCTTTTTTATAGGTCCTAAAAGTCCGGGCTCTAGTAATAAGTAATATTTTATAAATAGTAATTAGTTTTTTGTATGTAATAAGTAATTTGTTAGTAAGTAATGACAGAAAAATGAACAATTTATCATTCATATTATTATTATAGTTAATATAAAAAACATAATAATAATTCATTATTGAATTTAAATGAATATTTTCATTAGTATTTTAAAACCACTACAACAGTCTTAGGAAAAATGATATCCAGAGCTAATTTCATTAAGTTATCAAATTTATTAATTATAACCAAAGCACTAGCGACATCTTGCGGCTGGTGGAATAACTTTAGTGGTGATATTATTGATGGTGAAATTCTTGGTGTGTATGAATAATTTATTGTAATTATCCCGAGAAAACTTAAATTGCTGCAGTGAATCTTTAATTAATTAAATCAATTAAATTATCAAATTAGTTAAATATAAAATTTTGAATTCACATGTAACAATTCTAATGGAATTCATTAACATTAATTTTGATTCTAAATATATTATATTTCCTAGTCTTATTTTAAATTATTTTATTAGTATAAAATAATGAGGATTATTCTAACCTTAAATAAATAAGAATTACTCATCCATTACTCACCGACTAATGCACGAATCATAGTAGTCAAGGGAATACTTACCCCTTCTATTTCCTTCATTGTGACTCTGAAGTGCAGCACAACTCTGCCACTGAACTCAAAGGTACGCCAGACTGCATCCCACTCCCCCTTTGTCTCACCACCAACTTGTTGCCAAGACTCTCCGTCAGGGGAACTCTCGATGGTGTAGCTGCTACCCCATGCACCTATTTTCACCCTGAGGGGAGAAAGATGTTTAGTTAAAGTATATCCACACAGTCAGTTATTCAGTGGTAATTACTTCTTTAGTACAGAAGTAAAAAATATAAAAACAATATTGTTGTTACGTAGAAATAATTTCACAGAAACAATGCAGATATTGTGTTTGTTAGCCTTTTAACCCTAGTAACCTAGCCATTAAAAGATTGCTCAGTAACCTAGTGACTGGTCCGTGTGCGCCAGTCCTCACTAAAACTGTTATAAAATCTTAACAAATTGACTTATCGATATTTTTTCTTATTAAAAACGTTCATTTGATATTTACACATCCATTGGTGAATGCCAAAGAATAATTATCAATTTAAAATAAAATTAACAAGCAAAGATTAGGAACAAATATTTCTTAGGTTTTCTTACTCTTTGAGCAAAAGCCATTTTCACCACCCGTCAATAAAATCCTTATAACATTTGCAAAAGTGGATAAAACTTAATGAAAATTTAACTGTGGATGGAAAAGAGTTCAACAATGAAAAAATAACAGAAATGTACATGTACGTTCAACAGTTTCTGATATATACAAACTTAAGTTTTTCACCCTGTACTTAAGCCACCCTGTATATTTGAATAAATGCTCATAATATGAGTATTTTGTCATCTATATCACCTTTTGTTTTGTATAATCGTATGAAATTATGATGAAAAATAAAAGCCATGAAAAGACAGCTTCCAAATCGGATTAAAAATAAAATTATTAATATTTGGACCAGTCCCTAGGTTACTAGGGTTTAGGAATTAAACCTGTTTTATTTTCTTTAAGTATGTTACGACAACTAAAGTGAATGATAGAAACTGTTTTATTTTAACCCTTTCCATCATGACAGCATCTGCAGTAGCCATGTAATTAAATACTATTTAACATGCTAAGCACTGAACATCACGGAAATTTCAGTTTTGAGTCGCGAATGTGTAAATGTATTTTTTAAATAGTTATTAAATACGATGCGTTATTGTGACTCTCATAAGATATGCTTTCTAAGAAAAAAACAAATAATAATCAAAAATGAGTCTCAGGAAGGAAAATGTTAAGTGAGTAATTCTACGAAATAAAAAATCAATACTAATGGTGTAAGGTAAGTTTTAACCTGATTGAAAAGATTCAAATTCAACGGGAAATCCATATTATCAGAGGTAATTTAAACTCAGCGTTGAAGGTTTTTCCAGGTATCAAGCTTTCGAATAGAAAGATTTCTATTCATCATCAGGAGAAGGGTGGATTGCAAAGAATATTAAGCCCCTTCAACTTATATCTCGTTAAATAAATCAACAAATACCTTCAAGAATTGCTTAGTAAAACCAAAAGATTCAGTAAAAAGTATAGATAAATGCAATGTAGTGTATAAAATAGATTGTAATGATTGCTCTAGTGAATATATAGGAGAAACAGGAAGAAACTTGCAAACAAGAAACGATGAACATATAAAAGATGTTAGGACTAGAAAAGAGAATAGCCAGGTTTACCAACACTCCCGAGACACTGGACATACCTTCAAATTTACTGACAAAAAAGTTTTTACAACAAAATCAAAATGTTTGGCATCGTAGAAGATTAGAATCATTTTATACACTGCATCAGCAAAATTAAATCAATAGAGCATAATGATGTAACACCCTCATTAATTCCTATAATTAAAAAATGCAAAAACTGACATCTCAAACATAGAAACACTTAGGTCAACATGAAACTCGGAACCAATACAAAATAAATTAGAAAAAACAGATAATGTGTGATGTTTGAAATGATAATGAAATAATAATAATTAAATATTGATGTATTTTTCTGTATTATTTTATTCATCAATTTTTTGTACTGCAATTTCCCTTGAGATACCTTAATTTTTCATATGGCAACACTGTCATGGCAGATATCTTACCGGTGTGCAGAAAAAGTGTAGCTCCTGAATTTTGTCCTGAAATAACATTTTATAAGTGTTTTACGTGTGTCAAAATTAGGTAAGGAGTGTATATAATTATTTAAAGAAATGCTTATATAATTATAAGGTTTAATGTGAACTAGATAATCTGTTTTTTTGTTAAAGAGTACATTGGTAGTCTTACTACAATCATACCTTGTTGCCATGGTAACTGAATAGTTCTTTGCTTTATATTGTTTATTTAATTTATATTAGTGGTTGTATAGATGGTATCTGATTTAGGTTTTCTTTTTCAGTATGCTGTCCTTTTCAGTTGAATTGTTGAAGTATTAAAGTCTCAAATTGAACCTTGTTTCACCGCCCCCCACGTCAGTCAATTCAACTGTGGGCATAAACAAAATGGGGAATGAAGATGAAACAGCAGTTGTAACCGAAATTCCGAGGTTAAAATCTTTGCCTGTGGTTTTGCACATAAATCCGGAAGATCCGAATGCAGAGGCTGAATATGAAAAATGGGCTTTAATGGCCCACAGGTATATCTCCACTCTACCGAATACCTATCAACAAGAAGATCGTATGGCTATCCTATCAACCGGTCTGTCTGCCGCTAACTTCATGATTGTAAAACGTTTTACTGCAGTAAACGAAGCTCTGGCTGCTTTGAAATCAGCTTTCTTAAAACGAAATAATTTGTTGGTTGTCCGTGAAAAATTACACTCTGCGAGACAACAACCCCACGAAGACATCAAAACCTTTTTCCGTAGATGTCTTACACTCAGTCAAGATTGTGAGTATGAGAGTGTTACTGCTGAACAAAATTCTCTTCAGAATGCTAGGGATGCTTTTGCCGTTGGCCTAAGAAATCCCACCGTTAAAGCGAGAGTTATGGAGCGAGGATTGCAATCTCTTGATGATACTCTCAACACTGCCCTGATCGTGGCAGATGCAATTCGAGATTAGGCCCCCTCTGCTGCATCCGCAATTATTTCCGCCCCCTCATCATCGAACTACTATGCTCCTGTTAAATTTCACCCACGTGGGCAACCAGTTGGTCGAAACGAGTATTCTGGAATCAAAGAAAATCAGTCGCAATCAACTAATCGTTCTTCGTCTTTTCATCGATGTAAAAATTGTGCTCAAGAACATTATCTTGGAGGCCGCTGTCCGGCCATAGGTGAAACATGTGCATATTGCCGAAAGATTGGCCATTTCAAGTCTGCGTGTTTTCTTCGCATCCGAAATGAACAACAAAGATCAGCTCAAAAAACTACTGCTTCGTTGGTGAAGTCATGCGACTCCTACGAGGATGATTTGGGTAAGGATGTCCTTACAAAAACAGTTCATTCTTTCGGTGATTTATCTATGTCTACTATACCTGTAAGCATTTTTAATTTTCCTACTAATGCTTTAATCGATTCTGGGTGCTGTGATAACATAATTGATGAGCAGTATTTTAATAAGATCCGTTCAAATTGTGAAATTAAACCTATTAAAATGAATTCTATGATTGTTCGTATGGCTTTTGCAACTTCTGAAGTCATTCTAGATAAATACTGTATTTGTGATATTTATGTTAAAGATAATCTGTACAAGAATATTAAATTTATTATAATGCCTTCTGCAATTTATGATATACTATTAGGAGAGCCCTTCTTTAGACTTCATAAAAATGTAATGTTTTGCACGAATGGTAAACTACCCACTTTACAGATTGGAGCACTAACCCCCATGAAGCCTTTTAGCCCTGTCTCCTCTTTTGTTAACCTGGATGACAACTTGAAGCCAATTGCAGTGAGGAGTCGCAAGTATTCAGACAAAGACCTACAGTTCATTCATTCCGAGGTGACGAGGTTATTGGATAACGGTGTTATATCTCCTTCGACCTCTCCCTGGAGAGCTCAGGTACTCGTAGCAAACCGTGAAACTAACCCTCGTTTGGTTATTGATTATTCCCAAACCATTAATCGCTATACTCTTCCTGATGCTTATCCCATTCCTAATATTGAGAGTCTTGTGAATACTGTAGCTTGTAACAAGTTTTTTTAGTAAAATAGACCTTACGTCTGCTTACCATCAAATCCCTCTAGAGGAATCAGATAGAAAATTTACAGCCTTTGAGGCTAATGGTAAACTTTTCGAGTTCAATAGACTTAGCTTTGGTCTCACCAACGGATCGGCTTGCTTTCAGCGCTCGATCGATGACTTAGTTACTAAGTACAATTTAAAGAAATGTTTTCCCTTCATGGATGACATCACTATGGCTGGTTCTTCCTTAGAAGAGCATGATAAAAATTTAGCTTCGTTCTTAGACGTGGTTAAGAAACACGGACTAACTCTTAATGAAAAGAAAAGCAACTATCGTCAAACTTCTATAAACCTATTAGGCTATAAGATTTCGCATAACTGGGTTCAACCTGATCCTGATAGATTACAAGGCCTAAAGTCATTGAATATGCCTATGAGCAGAAAAGAATTAGATAGATTAAAAGGAATGTTGGCATATTATGCGAAATGGATTAAGGGGTACTCAGAAAAGATTAGTTTATTAAGTTATGCGACCTTGCCTTTAAGTAAAAATGCTGAACAACGCATTTACGATTTAATTGACGAATTAAGTAAAGTTACTCTAAAGCGTATAGATTCTAATTTACCATTTACTATTGAAACTGACGCTAGTTATGGAGCAATTGCTGCTACCTTGTCGCAAGAATCTCACCCTGTAGCTTTCTTTTCCCGCACTTTAAACACTAGCGAAAGAAATCATAGCAGCGTGGAAAAGGAAGCTTATGCGATAATAGAAAGTGTCCGAAAGTGGAGTCATTTACTTTTGGGTAAAAGATTCACTATTATAACCGATCAGAAATCTGTGAGCTTTATGTTTGATGAAAAACATTCTTCAAATGTGAAAAACGACAAGATTGCTCGCTGGCGTGTTGAACTATTACCGTATAAATTTACAATTGTTTACAGACTGGGAAAATTGAATGCTCCCGCTGATGCGTTTACACGTCAAAATGAAGTGAGGGGAGTACATGATAATTTACGAAATATAAGAAGATATTCACTAATGTCAAACTCGCCAATTCTTTGGGTAATTACAGTCTTATTCTTAAGAAGGTTCATTCTCATTATGGGCATCCTGGAGTAACTCGAATGTTTGACCTGGTGAAGCGGTTGAAGTTACCTGTATCTTTGATTGATGTTAGAAATATTTGCTCAGAATGCAGTGTTTGTTCGCAGCTTAAACCTAATTTTTCAAAAGTTTCACAAGATACACTCATTTCCGCAATACGTCCCTTAGATAGAATTAGTATTGATTTCAAAGGGCCTTTGCCAAACACCTTTCAAAATAATAAGTTTCTTTTCGTCGCGGTAGATGAATATTCGCGATTTCCTTTTGCCTTCCCTTGTAAAAATATTAATTCCGAAACTGTTATAACTTGTTTGAATAAAATATTTAGTTTTTGTGGGACTCCTCAGTTTGTACATAGTGACAGAGGTACTGCTTTCATGTCCCAAGCCGTGAAGGACTTTTTGTTTACTAGAGGTATTGCTTCGAGTCATTCTACACCGTATCACCCAACGGGTAATTCACAATGTGAGCGTTATGTAGGAACTATATGGAAAACCATAACTTTAAATCTAAAAGACAATAAGGTTGATATTTCTAAATGGGATTCCTTTGTTGATATAGCCTTGGATAATGTGAGGTCACTCATCAACACGTCAACTAATGAAATACCTCATGACAAATTCTTTTGTTTTGAAAGAAGAGTCTTCTTTCAGAAAAATGAAGACAGTGAGGTAAACAGGCAACGCTTTATGTACTTAAAAAAATTCGTTCGTGGTAAGGTCGATCCATTGGTTGAGCAAGTTGAAATTCTAAATTATAATCCCAAATATTCTGAGATAAAGCATGACGATGGTAGGATTGACACTGTTTCCAATAATAATCTCTCTCGATGTCCTTCCCCAAACCTTGATAATCCCCTAGATATGACCGATCCTGACCTGACAGGAAAAGTGTATGACAAATATGAACATCCTACGTCGCCTCGGAATGATGAAAATCTGGTTCCTGGTTCTGAAACTGCGATGTCTCCCTGTACGCCGTCTCCAGAGTTATCATTTGATTATAACTCTCCAAATACTTCTCCTATTCCTTCAAATGAATCTTCTCCACTGGAGATAGAGACTCCTGATCAACCTGTGGTTGTTCGTAGATCTAGTCGAGTATCTAAACCTCCTGATAGATACAAAGCTTTAAATTTTCGGTAGTTCTGAGAGATATGATGAATAAAAAAAATTTTAGTGGGGGAGATTGATGTATTTTTCTGTATTATTTTATTCATCAATTTTTTGTACTGCAATTTCCCTTGAGATACCTTAATTTTTCATATGGCAACACTGTCATGGCAGATATCTTACCGGTGTGCAGAAAAAGTGTAGCTCCTGAATTTTGTCCTGAAATAACATTTTATAAGTGTTTTACGTGTGTCAAAATTAGGTAAGAAGTGTATATAATTATTTAAAGAAATGCTTATATAATTATAAGGTTTAATGTGAACTAGATAATCTGTTTTTTTGTTAAAGAGTACATTGGTAGTCTTACTACAATCATACCTTGTTGCCATGGTAACTGAATAGTTCTTTGCTTTATATTGTTTATTTAATTTATATTAGTGGTTGTATAGATGGTATCTGATTTAGGATTTCTTTTTCAGTATGCTGTCCTTTTCAGTTGAATTGTTGAAGTATTAAAGTCTCAAATTGAACCTTGTTTCACCGCCCCCCACGTCAAATATATAAAAATGAATAACAAAAAATAGATATATAGCAATAGAGGTTGACCATTTTCAATCGCACCTCTATACTATGATAGAAATAGGTGCAAAGCTATAGAGGTTGACCGTTTTCAATCGCGCCTCTATAGTCTGATAGAAATAGGTACATAACTATAGAGGTTGACCGTTTTCAATCGCGCCTCTATAGTCTGATAGAAATAGATACATAACTATAGAGGTTGACCGTTTTCAATCGCGCCTCTATAGTCTGATAGAAATATATACATAACTATAGAGGTTGACCGTTTTCAATCGCGCCTCTATAGTCTGATAGAAATAGATACATAACTATAGAGGTTGACCGTTTTCAATCGCGCCTCTATAGTCTGATAGAAATAGATACATAACTATAGAGGTTGACCGTTTTCAATCGCGCCTCTATAGTCTGATAGAAATAGATACATAACTATAGAGGTTGACCGTTTTCAATCGCGCCTCTATAGTCTGATAGAAATATATACATAACTATAGAGGTTGACCGTTTTCAATCGCGCCTCTATAGTCTGATAGAAATAGATACATAACTATAGAGGTTGACCGTTTTCAATCGCGCCTCTATAGTCTGATAGAAATAGATACATAACTATAGAGGTTGTCCGTTTTCAATCGCACCTCTATAGTCTGATAGAAATAGATACATAACTATAGAGGTTGACCGTTTTCAATCGCGCCTCTATAGTCTGATAGAAATAGATACATAACTATAGAGGTTGACCGTTTTCAATCGCGCCTCTATAGTCTGATAGAAATAGATACATAGCTATAGAGGTTGACCGTTTTCAATCGCGCCTCTATAGTCTGATAGAAATAGATACATAACTATAGAGGTTGACCGTTTTCAATCGCGCCTCTATAGTCTGATAGAAATAGATACATAACTATAGAGGTTGACCGTTTTCAATCGCGCCTCTATAGTCTGATAGGAATATATAGAGAAGCTATAGAGGTAGACCGTTTTCAATCGCGCCTCTATAGGTAGATTGAAATAGATACATATTGCTATAAAGGTTGACCTACTACACATATGATAAAAAAGACACACGTAGGATCAATAAGATGCACACAGGATCAAGAGGACGCACATAGGATCAAGAGGACGCACATAGGATCAAGAGGACGTACATAGGATCAAGAGGATACACCTAGGATCAAGAAGATACACTTCCACAGGTTAAAGAGGTCACACACAGGATTAACAGGACATTTAGAAAAAGCAGGACACACTTAGGATTAGCAGGACACACTTAGAAACAGCAGGACATACTTAGGATTAGCAGGACACACTTAGTATTAACAGGACACACTTAGGATCAGTAGGACACACTTAAGATCAGTAGGACACACTTAGTAAGTTAGTATCAACAGGACATACTTAAGATCAACAGAACATACTTAGGATCGACATGATACACTTAGGATCAACAGGACACACTTAGGATCAACAGGACACATTTAGGTTCAACAGGATATACTTAGGTTCAACACGACACACTTAGGTTCAACAGGACACATTTATATTCAACAGGACACACTTAGGATCAACAGGACACACTTAGAATCAACACGACACACTTAGGATTAGCAGGACACACTTAGGATTAGCAGGACACACTTAGGATCAGTAGGACATACTTGGTAAGTTAGTATCAATAGGAAACACTTAGGATCAACAGAACATACTTAGGATCGACATGATACACTTAGGATCGACAGGATACACTTAGGTTCAACAGGACATACTTAGGATAAACAGGACACACTTAGGATAAACAGAACACACTTAGGACCAAGAGGACACACTCAGGATCAATAGGACACGCATAGCAACAAATAGCGCATAGGAATAGAGGATATACATAGGAACAAGAAGACACTTGAGAACAATAATACACATTATATTATGTTACAGACATATGTAAAGTAGAATTCCCCTATAGAATTAATATAATCAGCAATAGCTATAGGTAATAGCGGAAAAAAAATCAAATTTTTGTCTCATATTTCAATATTTGATAGATAGTTAATTGATATTAATAAACTTTAGGATATATAGCTTTAATAGAAAGACGGTATCCAGCATACAACTATTGGTCATAAGATTCATTGTCAGGTCCAGGTTTTTCCAACCTTCTCCTGATGATGAATAGAAATCTTTCTATTCGAAAGCTTGATACCTGAAAAAACCTTCAACGCTGAGTTTAAATTGCCTCTGATAAAAAGTTTTAACCTATTGATGATAACAAAATACATAGATAATTAATAAAAAAATACACAATAAATTAGTACATGCATACACCATTAAAAACAAGTTAAACTGAGGTATTTATAATTTTCAATTGAATATAGTTAATAGAAAGTAAATAGTATTATTTTATTTATTTCTATCATTGAATCTCAAATAAATTTACGATTAATTTAAAATAAAGAAAGTGATTTTCAAAAATTATATAATATAGTCAGAATAAATAGGACAATATAGTCAGAGTAAATAAGATAATATAGTCAGATTAAATAAGATATTATAGTCAGATTAAATAAGATAATGTAGTCAGATTGAATTAGATAATATAGACAGATTAAATAAGATAATATAATCAGATTAAATAAGATAATGTAGTAAGATTGCATAAGATAATACAGTCAGATTAAATAAGATAATATAGTCAGAATAGTTTTTAATTATCTACTTTTCTCCATTGAGGCAGACTTCACTCACCGCAAAGAAAATAGCCAGTGAGGCTGTCCCAGTTTGATGGTGAGTGGAGAATACTCTGTCACGACAGCCCATGAGTCCTCCTTCCCATCGATGCAAAGCATTGGTTCAAAAGAGGGATCAACACAATATCCACCAGTGACATTAGCTCCTCTTGACTCTAACACCACATTGGTGGAGGCAACTGAAAGAAGAGAAAAAGTTAGTTGGGGAAGTAACAGGAGAACAACCAAGAGTTTGCCCACCATATCATTGCAATGAATAGGACACTTTTCGAAACATAATAACCTGTGGCCGAATTACAGAAGAGTTCGTAACAACTAACTTACGACAATAATTAAGAAGTCATTTACGAACCAATTTAAGAATGTCCGTATAGAGTCGTTGGTTATCATATTATGGAAATTAACTTAAACATTATATTATTTAGGGTAAGTTACTAACTATCGGACAGTTCTACATTATCACCTTTTCGGACAAATAAAGGAAATGAGGTAATATGTCATATAAAACAGTTTTCATATGATCGAAAAGGTGGAACTGTCCGATAACTCGTAACTTACCCCCTCCCCCCCCCCCCCCCAAAAAAAAAAAAAAAAGATATCTGAATGATATTGTGTTTCTTTTGTTTTTGTCAAACAGTAATATTTATATTATAATTTATTCGACGGTTGAAAAGTAATAATTTCGTTATTATTGAAGTTATCGTTTAATAAAATTGTGAATGTAGGTACAGTACCTAAAGGTATTATTATGACATTGTTACCTACATTGAAGTAATAATAAGTTTATCGGTAGGTTTAAGATCAGAAGTATGGGGGGGGGGGACTGCTCTATAGTCCGACACTCCATTGGTCTGACACTCCATTGGTCTGACACTCAATTGGTCTGACACTCCATTGGTCTGACACTCCATTGGTTTGACACTCCATTGGTCTGACACTCCATTGGTCTGACACTCAATTGGTCTGACACTCCATTGGTCTGACACTCCATTGGTTTGACACTCCATTGGTCTGACACTCCATTGGTCTGACACTCCATTGGTTTGACACTCCATTGGTTTGACACTCCATTGGTTTGACACTCCATTGGTCTGACACTCCATTGGTTTGACACTCCATTGGTCTGACACTCCATTACTCCGACAATTACATCTTTCTGCATGTTACTTATCGTTTTCTTCTTTGATTAAAGTAAAAATTATAAAAAATAGTTATTTTCACTTAATTACTAATAGGTATCTAAAAACCTAAATCTACCTGTAACTGACATTAACTAGGTAGCTAACTAGTTATAACAAACTGTAAATGGCTTTAATTAGCTACTTAATTAATTAACTTTAAATAGCTTTAACTTGGTACCTAATGAGTTATATCTAATTGTAAATGGCTCTAGCTATGTACTTAACTACTTATATATAACGAATCGATACCTTCAACTAAGTACCCAACCAATTAAATATAACCGTAAATGGCTTTAACTAGGAACCTAACTAATAAGTTAAATTAATTGTAAATGGCTTTAACTAGGCACCTAACATGTTAAAAATCATTATAAATAATTTGACTATCTCCCATGTCATTCCTTAAAATTTACTGGCATTTCTTGACTTTATTTCTACATAAATACCAAATATATTTTTATATTTAAAAGTGAAAAAATATTGACGAATCGGCGTAAATCAGCGTAAATCATGGAATTAATAATTGTACTTTGGTGACGTGTGGCAACGTCGAAATACAGTTTGGTTAGCCAACACGCACGAATTTATTCGCGTTTTCATCAAGTACAGACACATACGCGAGCTGTGATTGGGTCAAACTCTACTCAATCACAGCTCTGCTCTTTCAGTTGCCAATGTCTTATACACCTATGTATTTATTTCTCCTTATATATTAAATATTTTTACTTGGAATTTGATACACATTCGTTTAGTATATATATTAACAACTTGTAAAAAATACAGTACCGTAGGTTTAAAAATAAGACATGTGTTTTTTTAACACATAGCCAACCCTTCCCGTTGATTCTGACAGTCAAACTCATTAGGGTTAATATATATAACTTAAAAAATATATTGGCACAATGCTAGTAATAATTATTTGTGTGGCAATTGTCCGAGTGGCAGTTGTCTTGGTGGCAATTGTCCAAGCACCGTAATTATGTGCAATAGTAATTCAAAATATTAAGGAACAAGATGCTAGTTATATAGCTCTATGCATATAGCTCTATGCAAAATTATATTCATAAATTGTAAATGAAATAGTTTCATCAGGCAACATTTCAACACAATATTCTCAGCAGTTTTTAAATTAAAGATATTCATTTAAAGTTATTCATTGAGTTATGCTAACAATACAATACAATTGGTGGACCAGCACAGGAAATAGAATAACACTTCAAATTAAGTCAATCACCCACATTGAATTTCTTGCACCAGTGAACAATCCTCATCTGTGAAAATAGCTTTAATAGATATTATTTTTAGATTTTCGTCTGTGCCAGTCATCCTAATGAACCTCACTGCCATGGGATCGAAACTCAGGAATTGGTGACACCTGCAGGAGGAACAGCACTTTAGGAAGGAGAGAAGACAGAGTGAGAAGGTGTACGTTAGTTAGTAATTTGTTATCATATAAAGCCTTTTGACTTTATCGAGTACCAGTTTGGTAAAAGGGCTATTTACATTGACTTATTTAAATGATAAAAAAAGTTAGTTGTAGCTAACCTGCACCAATAATTATAGCGATCAACCACTCTCAACCATTCTTTCTCATTGACTGATACTTCAACATGATATTTGTAGCTTCTGAAACAAACAAAATAAGCGAGTTAACACAAGATCTTCGGAAATTCTACAAGAGATGAACATTCAGTTGAGCTGAAATAAAATCAATTAATTTACTGTCAATTGTATTGGGAAACGGACTATTCCCCGCCGGACTTTTCTCAACCGGACTATTGCGCGCCGGACTTTTTCCCACCTGGACTTTTCCCCACCTTGAATTTTCCCCGCCGGAATTTTCCCTGCTGCACTTTTTCCAAACCGGACTTTTCCACGACCGGACTTTTTAATGAAATTTAAGCTTTAGTAGACAATTTAATATTGTGATTTTTCATTTAATTTTCAAAATAAATTGTTTTGCAAGACTGCCATCGCAAATAGCTAACCTTTTTTGTAAATTTGCCTTCTTTTTAATAATATTGTTGCATGGGGATAGGTCACAACCAACTCCTTGAACGGAATTTTGTTTTGTAGTTCCTCAATCGATAATCTGTTTTCAATTGAGATTTCTAGAGAAAATGTACAACATTATATCTAAATCGTCCTCAAACCTGACTATCTGAAAAATATTGGTTTAAGTATTTCTACACTTCAAATTATGTATACCTTATTTTTCAGTGAATAAGTATTAAAGATGCATAATAGAAAAATGACACTATAAAAAGAGACCAATATTAAGTGTAATACAAATCTACTGTAACGAGTAGTAAATAGCGCTATTTTTATAATAGCTGGCTAATAAAATAATAAATTCACATGTATAACTATTGAGCTGGAATAAACTGAATTAATCGTAGCTGCTTAGAGTAAATTTCTATATTTGGCAATCCATTAGTATGGCCATATTGGTAGCACTTCATAGCATCCCTGATTTATATGCGAATTTACGAAAATACAGTCTTAATATGAAAACAAACCATATCGACACAGCTGGAATCAAAGCAAAAAATAAGATAATATTACTGTCCGAAAAGTATGTTTCTCATACTTATGTAATGGCTTGATCCTAAATTTAGACCTTATTTTCATTGTATACTTGTATTTTTTTTAGTTCAATATAGTTGTTTCAATGTTCAATGTGTAAGTCTGTTAATAAAATGTGTCTTCTGTTGATTAATTGTTTGTTTTATCAAAATTATACCTTTATAACCCAAAATACTAAAACTTTATTCGGCGAGGTAAGGTACAGGCGGGGAAAAGTACGTCGGGGAATAAGCCTGGTGGGGAAAATTCCGGCGCGGAATATTCCGGCGGAATATAATCCGACGGGGAAAAGTCCTAGTGCCTATTGTATTATATTTGTACAATTAAATGACTGGAAGATAATTAATGTTTGTAATTTTCCATTTTGAAGAATAAATTCCAAAATCCTCTCACCTTCCTTCACTCGAATCCAGCAAAAGTTGCAAAGCATTTATCCAGTAAGTTTTGTCCAACTTGACAACTATGCAGTCAGGTTTGCCTCCCACTTTGTGAGAAGTACATCCACTGGAGCCAGAGATCAAATCTGCCCCTCTGACACTACCACTTAAAACTTCAGCTCCCAGGCTAGACTGAGCTACGTTGTGATCAGGAGCTGGACCTAGAGTCAGGAAGAAATTTACACGTTATTCGGTTTGATGGAAGATTTGAAATATATTTTTTAGGAAGCTGCCCATTTTTATCACAGATCTGTCAACAAAATATTAGAGAATTTAGATTAGTAAATTTAAAATGAGGTAAAATTCAAGAGACCAATAATTAGTCATCTTGTATATAATTGAATTACATCTAATCTAATAATGGAGTAAATTACCAAATGTGAGTGGTTGCTGTTGAAAATTAGTTGAGGCCGCATCTTTATTGACATCACTTTGGACAGCTTCAAGAATATCAATTGACGGAAGTTCTTTAGAACGTTTTACAACATAAAATAAATCCTGAAAATTTTATAAAAGTTGATTCATAATCGATGTGAAATGAAATCTAATGTTTTATATTGAAGAACTTTCCATTTCATCACATAAAACAATTACAAATTAACCTCCTGTGATATTGTCGCCAGTTTGATTTTCTTGACAATGTCTTTCACAGTTTTTTTATTCGGTTTATTCACACCAGCCCATCTCTCCGCCGCACGAAAAATGTCTATTTCAGCAGCTGCAAAACTCTCCTCATCCAAGAGAGACAGCAGAGAAACCTGTGTTGGAAGTCACAGTTAATTTCAATGGTAGGGTAATATTTTTCCCTGTTGTAGTACTCGAACTTAACTCAGACAGAAAATGAACATTGTAAATATAATAAACATAATATAGATATCATAACTCTACTGTTATATATTCTTTTGTTCAACAATATAAGCGATAATATATCTATCGATCATTATAGAATTTATTAGACAAAGTTCTCTTTAATGAAATAATATAAAATTTGATTGAATTTTTTTAATTGGTACAATAGCTCATCTAAATATATTTAATACACTTTTCATTTAAATAAAATATATTAATTTCGGATAAATGTTCAATTTATCAAATAACATATATTTCATACTCACACTCGTTAGTTTGAAGAAATTTTCGCTCTTTGCAATCTCTTCACCATTTTCTTTCAAGAAACTAACGCAACAGTTTTCCAGTTGAACATTCTTGAAGCGCATTTTCATGTTGTAGAAATCAACAAAGTTCTCCACTCTGATTCCTATCACCAGTTTGTTGATGAGATCATCCACCAGATCTCTCAGATTGAACTGGTTAGCCAACTCCACAGCTAGCCAGTGAGTCTCCACCTGATGTTGAGTTTAAGTTAGATAAACTTTGATGTTTTTCAATCTAGTCATTGGAAATTTTAGCAAGTTTATGAAAAGTAACATGTATTTCAAATTCAATAATTCCATGCATAAATACTAATTTTGCTATCGCTTCTAAATACTATTACTCAAATACCCAATTTAGTCTGACACGCTGAAGTTTTCTGCAGGTCCCAAAACTGAGATAGGGGAGGATGGTCATCAATGGGACACTGGGAACAATGGGACATGCTGAATAACTTTTTTATTTGAGGGTAATTTGTAACAAATTCTTAGTGGTAAATTAGGCATATTTCAGTGCATTCACTCGCATTGCATTCAGCGGTTGGGGTGCAGTCAGCCCTGTGTAAAAGCGAAAACGTGTTTTAGAGGTGGGAAAACTAAATTTTTCGTACTTTGTTTCAATTGTTATAAATCTGTTAATTTAACAAATAATGCTTACGGCATTTTTACATAATATTAAGTAATATGTAAAATATGATCATATGAAAGGATTGCCTTTATACTTTTGTAGTTGAGCTGCTATACCCATATGTTTTCAAAATGGCATCATGGTGATCATTGGGACAGAAAATTTGGTTAACAATGGGATAGTGCCCTATTGTCAACCAAACTGTCTAGTTACTCCATATGAATCAATAAATATATATTTTTGATACAATAACGTGAACTGAACTGTAGCTTCAGGGCTTCTTGTAGAAACAGAGCTTCCAGCTGAAGCGGGACTTTCGACCATGTTCAATAGGGCTCTAGCAATCTGAGGTCATCACAAAGCACTGCATAGAAAACAAATTTCACTATTAAAAAAAAAAAAGACGCAGCATGATTGCAATGGATACACCAGAGAAAGAAGAGCTTTTTGCTGGTGCCACTAAGGATAAGGCCTTCGAAATCACTTCATAAAGTATCCGCTGTAGATGGCCTGTGAACTATTGTTCTTGGTCTGGTATAGAACTCTTAATTTAACTGATCCATTCGTCTGAAGAACTTAAATCTCTACCGAAAACGTAGGAAATGAAGGTTTATTAACTTGTAGAATTTGATTCGATTTCTAAAACGTATTCTGTTGGCCAAAAGCATGAAAAAGATAAATACAAAATATTGAGGTTAAGCGAAGATTCGAGTGCAATGAGCTTAATTTTACAAATGTTCCTGACATGGCATCGGTGAGGCTAGAGGACATTAAACTGATATTATATGAACCAACTAAGTGTGGGACGACAACATGAATAGATAATTCGAACTTGAAATTTGACCATAACCTCAACAATATACTAGTTTGATAAACTGTCCCATCGTTCACCAGGGTATTCCCATTGTTCACCAGTGCTGTTATACAATGGGACAATTTTTTTGTTTTTTATTTAATTTTTTTCTAGTCAACAGAATATGTGATAGCATTCGAGTTAGTTTCATTTTATAAAGGAATATCTATATTACACATTGATTTTTATTTTTCATACTTTGCCCATAGTAAATGAAATATCAATCTTTCTGTGTTTTTTGTCCCATTGATGACCATCCTCCCCTACTTAGTGAAGTATATTACAAATTTGGATATGCTGATGAGTTCAAGACCTTGAACGTGTTTCAGTGCGTGGTACTTCAGTGTTTCTAACATCAATCGTAATCGTTATAAAGTGGAGGTCTTGCAGAAGAAATCCATTCGATGCATATATAATTTGTCTTATAATGAGCATACAGCCGATTATTTTGAAATGTCTAAGATACTTAAGTTGAATCAGCTGTAAGAGTTATCTGTATTAAAATACTTACATAAGACTATCTATGAAAATTTTGATGAAAATCTAAAACTGAGACTTAGATCTCAAGTAAATTTTCATTCAATCCAGACAAGATATGCTGATAGGTACATCTTGCCGATGCATCGCAGCTCTAAATATGAGAAATCTATGTTCTATACAGGTATAAAGTTGTGGAATAACTTTCCAGTTGAATTAAAACATATATTATCCACTAATACCTTTAAAAATAAACTAAAAGCTATGATCTTCAACTAGGTAGGCAATAGATGTCTGTTAATAATGTGTCCACTCTTAGTAACCTATCAATTTAGATCCTCTATAAATTATTTTATTATTTTTTTGTGTTTTTATTGAAGTAAATATTTTTTTCCCTAAGGATGCCCTAAAAGCCTTCAGTTGCTTAATGGGGCCGTGATTAAGTTTAAGAGAGTTGTTTGTGAATTTAGGGTAGAAGCTTTCATTGTATAGTAATATTATTCAGTAAAACAAATACCTATTTTTTCTCTTCAAAGTGCATAGTATAAAAATTCTTGTATTCCTTTTCATGAATAAATTGTTTCATTGTAAAAAAAAGTGACGATAATTTGCATACAAATTCACGCTGGAGTGCTGAGACACTGAAATTAATCACAAAAATGTATTATTACTATTATATAAAACTCTTGAAAAAGGACAACATGAAACACTCTCAGCTTCAAATTAGCTTATCCAACCTGGAAATGTTTGTTAATATTGAAATACGATATTTAAAGTGAAAGATACTCACATTGTTATGGTATATGTACTCTCCACGGTAGAAGTATTCCAACACAGCCCTCACTACTTCCACTTTTGTATTCCTGAGCTCAAAAACATTGTCAGCGTGTGGGGGTGTGACGTCACTAGCATGATGGCTGCAGTGAGAAACATCGTCAGTTTCTACAATAGCTTGTGAACCAGAAGTTTTTCCAGAGCTATTCTTGGTACTGAATAAGTGACTGAAAAGTTGATAGAAACCACATGAAACAATGTAATATGAAAAATAGCAAGAAGATAATTACATAAATAGAAACTCTGGAAGAAAGAGAGATGACGAAAAATAAATTGTGTGAACTGTTGATCTGATTTAAAAAACGATGTTAGATATTTTGGTCAAATGGTAATTGGTAAATGTTAAGGGACAGTGAAAAAAGTTCAACATTTTTGTTTATTGCAAAGAAACTAGTCAACGAAAATACGTGAAACTTAACAACAATAAAGTTTCACATACTGTGGGTGTTTGCTAGAAATATTAGAAAAATCAAACAAATATTTACCAAAATATTCAACTATTACCATAAGAGGACAAAAAAGACATCGATCAAAAGTTAAGGAATAGTTATTAATAAACGAATGTTCTAACTGAATAATCTTAGTTTAAAAGACTGTTTCAATGCATTAAATTGTTACTAAAGGTTATTAAATTATTATAATAAAACAATCGCCGCTATTACACCTGCTACATTGAAACAAGTATCTTTCTGTAAAAAACGTCTTATTTCAAATCATCTCAAGGATATCAAGTCACTTACAGAAATTTCAAGCATCATAGAAAGATCTAAGAGTGATGTGCACTGTATAGTTAATACTTTTAAAGAGTGTGCTTCAATTGATGCAAAAGGAAGATTCGGTAGACCGCCAAACACTACCCTCAGCGAAGATCGTTCCATGGTGAAACTGTGTAAAAAGGACCATTTCGAGACTACTGCGGGTATTTCTCGTCAAATGTGTGAAACGCATGGTCTCAGTGTCTCCAGATTCTTAGTTTCTAGAAGTTTCAACAGGATAGGATGCATCGAAGCATCTGATATCGAAAAAGAACCAAATTGCAAGGCTTCAGTTTGGCAAGGAGCATGTCATTTGGTCGAAGGAACCGTGGTCCATGGTTCATTTCAGCAACGAATCTAAGTTTACTGTGATCGGAAGTGACAGAAAAATGTACGCTCGACGGTATGTGGGTGAAAAACTGTCCCTGATGTGCGTTCAGAAAATAGTGAAGCATGGAGGCGATTGCGTGATGGTCTTAGGCATCATTTTTGCAGTGGGTAGAGGCCCAGTCGTTAGTCTTCATGGAATGGTCAACGCAGCAGTGTAAAAGCAACTTCTCATCCACCATTCTATTCCATACTCAACCACGGATTTAGATGCAAGATAATTTTCCTTGGAAAACGGCTAAACACTGTGAAAGCATGCATAGAAAGTAAAGGAGATTCTCTTATAAGCTGGCCTGCTCAGAGCCCCGAATTGAACCCAATAGAAAACATTTGGAAGGTAATTGGTGATGATGCTCAAGAATGCAATCCCAAAAATCAGAATTAACTGTCAGGATTCCTGAAAGAAGATTGGTTTGAAGATAACCCATAATTCTGCTAAAGAATGATTTGATACCTGTAATAATCGATGCAGCGAGCTCCTAAAAATTAAATGATTCTTCACAAAATAGTAAATTTGTACATCCAATTAGACAATGGTTAATGCAATAACAACTGTTCCTTAACTTTTACTCGGTGTGTTTTTTTGGTCTCTGATGGCAATAGTTGAATATTTTGGTAAAGATTTGTTTGATTTGAAAATATTTATACATAGCAAACATGTATGTTTAACTTTATTGTTGTTAAGTTTCACCTATTTTTGTCCACTAGTTTCTTTGCAATAAACAAAAATGTTGAATTTATTTTACTGTCCCTTAATTTATGCTCGCTACTGTAGATGCAGGGAGGAGAGAGTAAACATGCTTGAAGGAAAGATGTAGTTAGACTAAGAAAGAGGATGCTACTCTCAATGGAAAAGTGATGGGTCTATAATGAGGAAGAGTAGGAAAATTGAAAAATAGCACCAGAAAAGCTGTATCTAGCATAGAAGAATGGAATAGACAAATTATGCGAAGAGTGTAATAGTAGAGATAAACTGTAGAGATTGAGCATTGTTGAGAAAAAGATGAAAAATATTTGAAGAAGCAGAGAGCTTAGCTTGTTTGAGGAGCAGGAAGATCTAAATGAAAATATTTAGTGAATGATTTAGACTGCAAAATATAATTTTTAATTATCATTTTCCTCCTGCATATGAAAATTGGATGTTATTTCACAAATTATTTCTTTCCAAATGAAACTAATAAAGAAATGTTCAAGTCTATCGAAAACCTAGTGAGCAATTCCTTTCCTATTAGATACTGAAATACACTACTTCCATATATATCTTTTACATAACCATCAGTTGAAACTCACCTGAAGTATTCACTCTGAACAGCAAGAATGTTCCTATGCACAGGTATCTCTACCCCTTCAACCAACAGAATAGCATCGGTAAAACGGCCATAGAGGAGACTACCGATACGGTGTCTAAAGTTGTCGTAGAAAGTTAAGACTTCCATTTTTCTGCAAAAAATGCAATATCTCAATTACATGAAAAGAATTTACAAAATAAGATCAATTCTTCTCCTCCTTCCTAAGCTCCCTATCAATCTCCCTTTCATTTACACCTATATCTCCGTCGTTATAAACCTTCCTAAGTCTTGAAGAGTCTCTCAATTTCGTCGTCAGATTCAATATCTCATTGAAGAGTCTCTCAATTTCCTCACCACCCATCTTTACCAGAAATGGTTTGGCTACATTGTCCATCCTCTTACTCTGTCTTATCATATGAGTGTGTGTGACACCCAATTCCTCCACGAACAGTTTCCTACACCAGCTTTAATCTTCTGTGATAGTCTTTTCTGGCTATCTTTCTTAGTTATTGATTATAACTATTGTACTGATTACTTAGTACTTCATCGTGAATTACGCCTAGTCTATTCAATTTGCTTCATATCAATAAGTAAGGGTAATAGTAACACAAGTATATAATTATACACAAATGTACTTCAAGCACCCTATACTAAACAGTGTAATGCTAACAAGGTTAGCTGAGAGTAAATATATTAGATGTTAATCGTATACAAGGCGATCTCCGGCTGACTGAGTTAGCTTATTCAGAACCAAATGACTTATAGGTGAGAACTAATGTAATACGTTCTGAAACGTTCATCACACTTCATTGAAACTTTCTACTAGTTCTTGCCTATAGGACCCTCTGAGATTAATGACCGCTACATTTTCCTTATGTTTTTCTTTTTTAAATTTGTTTTATCTAGATCTTCCAGTTCCTTCTTCCTCTCTTCATTCCCAAATCCAGCATTCTAATACTAGCTGCATGTTTCAACCTTCAATCGCTCTATTTCTTCTCTTATCTTATCTCCCTGATTAATCAGCTCCCTCTCATCACTCAGTGAGTTCTTCATTTCATCTATTTATCTTTTAATTTATTCGTCCCTCGCTAAACTTCTTTTTTACATTCTCTATCACCCTTTCCCATTTCCATTATTTCCTCTCACCATTCCAGTATCCTGGTCTGAGTTGCTACTGTCTTCCTCAACTCCTATTTCTATTTCTTTCCCATGCATATCTTCTCCTAAACACAGAGAACGGTTTTGTTGATACAACCAAAAAAGTAGGTTTTTGGTTGTATCAACAAAATAAGTTAGTCAGCTATGAGCCATCAAAATAATTTTGTTATAGTAAATATATTTTTTTGTTAATTTTTTTTTGTTATAGTTACACTAGATTTTTTAAGTTAAGAGTAACTAGAGCTTATTAGTTATAGTAACATTACAATACTGTTACTTCAAAAAATGTATTTTGTTATGTCAACAAAAAGTATATTTAAAGCAGCACAAATAATTTATTGTGTGTTATTTTAACAGAAACTATTTGGTTTAAAAAAAAAGGTTATGATGTTTTAATTACCATTTCTTATATTATTGCATATAGTGTTTATGTAAATTTGGCTGTGTATAAATTAGCTTAATGTTACATGTTGTTATATACAAATTTAATGGGAATAAATGAACATAGAAATGAAATGGTGTATCCGGTATTCGAACTGACGATCTGCAGTCTCCAATCTTCGGCGCTATCTTCTCAGCCATCCTGGACATGGTAGAAGTATGATTGGAATGAACTATAAGCAATATGATAACACGCATGCCTTTTGAAGTTATTATAAATAAATATTACTTAATAATCTAATGATTTTGTATCTTTTCTTTTTCATTATAAAAAGCAATAGAATATTTCAATTGAATATTTTTTTATTATAGCTATTTATTAATATTTATCAATTTGCACCTACCTACTTAGTTACTTAGTAGTGCTTA
The DNA here is from genome assembly GCA_947561585.1 of Caprella mutica. Taxonomy (NCBI): domain Eukaryota; kingdom Metazoa; phylum Arthropoda; class Malacostraca; order Amphipoda; family Caprellidae; genus Caprella; species Caprella mutica. Next base: position 87,021 of record CANNZV010000572.1, on the reverse strand, counting down.
GATACCTACTAGTGTTTATCACTACTAACGTTATAGTTATGATACGTAAATAAGACTTTAGAATTAACTTGCTGCAATATGTATAGATATTTTTAGCATTAAGATTTGCACCACGACTCAATATAATAGTTTTTCCCGCGTACTTCTTCCCGCGCAATGCAGACGAGTGAGGACATCATGCGTGGGACAGATTTGGGAATATCGATCCAAAATAGCACTCAAGAAACACGTATAAATTTATATATTTTGATTCTGTACGAACAATGAATGCATATTGTAGTAATATAAAATTTATATGGTAATTATTATTACTGACAATTTGTTATTGTTAATATTAGAAAATATCTCAACAAAACTATAATATTATTGTAGCAAAATTATTATTCATAAAGACAAAGGTATTTTGTGAAACAATAATGTTACATTTTAACTAAATATTTCAAGTTAGTACTACAAAAACATTTTGTTTTATATAAAAAAAAACCATTATGTTATATTTTAAAAACATTGAACAATATTGTATTGCTATCATAGCAATATGATATGAACAAAACTTTTATTAGTAACCTTAACAATCTTCCATTACAAAAATTGTATAGTTAACTTAAAGAAATTTTTCGTTGTAGTGAAGAAATCTTTGAACAATAATTTATTGCAGATTTAACTCAATTTATGGTTAAAATAACAAAAATTACCCATTATCATAACCTTATGTTATCGACAAAATACGTTTTGTTAATTTAACAAAACCGTTCTCTGTGTGTTAAATATAACATTATCTAATAATCTCTTGTTTTATCTTCTTATTCAACCTGTTTAATTCATTTTCTAGATACATTTTCCAGATGTTGATTTTGATATATCTAAGAATTGTATTACTACGAACCAATCATGGGCTGTTGTAAAAAATTGCTTGGACATTTTAATAAATTCGATAGAAAAGGAAAATCTATTTATTGTGATGCTAGAGCTATTAATAGAGTTATTGTAATTCTCAAGAAAAAGAAAACCTAAAACTTTTCAAAGAAATTGTTGGTAGTTTAATTTATATCATAATGTTCTGAAGACCTCATATTTGTCATGCAGTAACAAAACTTTTGCAGTACATGCACAACCGTACCAAGGAAAAATATTTATTACGTTATTTGAAAGGTACAATAAATTATAGTTTAGAATTCAAACCAAATGATCAAATTAACTTTTTTAGTTATTCGGATTAAAAATAATAAAGTTATTGGTTGTCTGAATGATACATATTTAATACATAGGTAGGTATAACTGCCTATATAAAAATATATTCAAATAAATATACTAATAAGAAACACAGTACAAAAAGACACACCACTTCCAATAATTCCAGTTGCAGCTCCCTGTGTTTGAAAGTAGCTTCTAGCCGTTACTAAGCAACCTCATCAATAAATGATAATTAAAATACTCTTAAGAAACCTTTAAATTTTTAAGTCGTTTTCAATTTATTTTCTGCAAATTGTATCTTTGTTTTCTAAAATAAATTTTGAAAACTAGCCGTTCAATCAGAGTTAATTCAAGTACTTTCATGTTGTAGCCAAACGTAGTTATAGCTAGTTATTGCAGGGATATCGGGTTACCTTGAAGTCGTTGCTAGGTAGAGCTTGCCAGTAATAACAATGAAGTGCACTACATCTTAATTGAAAGTCTAAACACTGCAATGTAAGTATTTAGAATGAAACCTTTATTCAAGAACACAATAAAATATATACACAAGTAAGTATGTAGAAGAAAAAAAATCAAGTATTCGAGGCCCCCTGTTATGCTCAAAAAAGGCTTCTAGCTGGCAACCTATAGCAATGAAAATATTTATTTATAAATGAAGTTATAACTATTTGGTAGACTCTGAGTATTTAACACACAGAATATTTCATATTCATTTCATTCATATTTTTCCTTCCCAGATATTATTTTATATTTTGTCTTTCCAAATAGTCAATATTACAATATATACCTACACCTGTTTTTTTTCCTCTAAATTTAAAGCAATTGGTACTATGATCCTACAGTACCTAGAAATACAGGTGTAAGTAAAGAGGTAAAACTTTCACTATTTTTCTGCTAACTTTAACCCGTTCGTTGTTTTTGATGAGAGATAATGAAAGAGTACTGACGAACACACTAACTGAACTGTTCTCTTATTTAGTTTGGAAATTAACCAAGGCAAATTAATTCAGGGACAATAAATAATAGTGACGTAGAACACTATCATGAACATACAAGATATTATCAATGTAAGTAAAGCTTTATAAATATAACTGGAATCAAGCAATATAAAATAATAAGAACAAAATCACAATGCAAAAATATATGTAATGAACACATAAGTGTTTAACCCTACCCTGTTTGATGTGCAATATGGTTCTAGGTCAATTCGCCGAAAACACATTCGCCGAAAACACTCTCGCCGAAAACACATTCGCCGAAAACACATTCGCCGCACGACACACTCGCCGAACGACACTTCCATGAATTTAGTAGTATTTATTAAATAATAAATATTTATTCTAACATACTTATTTGCTGAACAAAATTTATTTTGACTTTCTTTTTGTATTTAAATACATTCCTCCATATTGTCAATATTTTATAAAAGGAATAGCCTAGAAATAAATCTGTTTTAACTGTACCTTCAATAGTTGTTGAAATATACGAATTTAAAGTTGGGTAAACTTTTTTGTGGGTCACTCTCTGTTAGAGTGAAAGCTTCACGAGCGACTCACAGTTGCAGACTGATTCTACAATGTAGCCTATATAGAGAGATTAAAATAAAGTGAGACCAACACAAAAGAATTTTTTTTGTAACTGATAATTGTATACAGAAAATAGGATTAACATATAGTTAATAAACTGACTCAAAAAATGCAGCATCCTAGATAGTTTTTTTCTGAAGTAACGATGTATAATTGTATACGCTTTTTAATTTACATATATAGGAGGTTCTAGGAATTTTCGCCGTGGGAAAATTCGCCGTCGGAATTTTCGCCGTTGGAATTTTCGCCGTAGGAGAATTCGCCGTTAGGAAATTTCGCCGTGAAGAAGAAATTAAAGATGACATAACTATTCAAATACCTATAAAAAATATTGATAATTATAAAGTAAACCAATTTGTTAAATAACCAGTATAAGAATTTGAAATTGTAAATATTAATTGTAGGTAATTATGTAATATTGTATATCTGATGAAACTATGATGCCAAAAATTTATGTTAACTGTTCATATATGCAATTTATATTTTAATCAGTAATCGTATAATTTTGTGTCTCGAGAGGTCGCTGCATAACATTTTGAGTGTTTTGATTGGTTGACTAAATAGTCGAAGCTAATTTCTTTGTTAAAAAAATGTTCAGTAAAGATGAATAAGATCACTAGTGATAGTCAGCTGTGCTTTGGCTAACCTTAGTTGGTTTGCGTCACTTCCTCTTAAATGTGTTAAGTGTTCCTGTGTGTTTAATATTGTGAATTTAAGATGAAGCTGTTCTCATAATTGTACTATGGTTTCATATCTACCTAATTATTGATTTTTTTTTATTTAGTCGGTATTACATTGTATGGTTTACCTCTTGAAATCTGAATTATTGTGCGTTGCACAAATATTTCAAGGTAGTACCTACATTGATATGAATGCTACATTTAAAATATCTCTCTGTGAGTGAATGCAATACCTCTAAACAAAAATTACTTTCTTTTCTATTTTAGAATCCATAAAAATATTCGTTACTGCGATTCGAACGTAATATGAGGAATATATAGGAATATAATATGTTTAGTCATATATTATTATTAATATTACTTCCATATAGTTATTAACATACATAGGAATAAATATATTCAGTTACATTATTATTTAAAAATTATTTTAATATTCCTTACGGCGAATCTTATGGAGACTCCACATTATTGATAAAAAAAATATATAGGGGTTTCGGAAAGTTAATTAAAATATAGTGAACTATGTAGTCTGAACGGTAGTGCATAATTATAATATAATGCAATAACTGATCATATTCACAAATTATTACAGTTTTCAATTAAAGAAATTGTAGCAGTTCTCAGACACTCTTCTGACGTTTATAAATTTGTGATAGACTTGTAAAACAACCACTATCCGAGTACTGAGACTGGCAGAGTTCTGCGACATTTCATTAACAATAAACATATAATATATAGATTTTGTTACTGATTAGAGTACGTCAATATTATAAAATGTATAATAATAGAGTATTATTTCAAAATATCTATGTCCTACTGTCATAATGATGCCTTCAATTTAAAGTATATGAAACATTGAAGCATCAAACTTCCGGGCAGCATGAAAGGTACAGCAGGTTAGTTTCCGCATAGGACAATCATAGGCTGTTCTTTGTGTTATGACAATACGTCTGAGGACCATAGCGAACCACTGACCCTGAACCTATCTATAAATTACCACAGCATGTCACTAGTTCAGTCAGTCAGTGAATCACGATGCTTGCTAACAAATGTCATATTGCAGTGAGTAAAATGGCTTTGTGGTTTAGGCTAGCTTCTCAATTACAGGATGCAATCGCGTTGCCTAATACGTAAATGTTTTCAGTTAAATCAGTTTTCGGAGAACATCAATCAAATGTTTATGAATTTACAAAATGAAAATTGCTTTTTAGCATATCTTAAAAGAATGAACACTTGAAAAAATTGTATTATTTATTATAATACTATGTATTTACCCAAATATACGTTATTTAGAAAACTTTCTTGTTCTAACAGGTTTTGCTCGTGCTGAGCTTCTCTGGAGAATTCCATGGTATATCTGGTGTCCAAGTGAGTTTTATTATAATTGAGTGAAAGTTAATATTGGAAAATAGTGATAATTGGTTCTATTCGTTACCAATGAAGTGAACGAAGAAATACGTTTATTCAGATGTTAATCTCTCTTAACTTATTGTTATTATTCACATAAGTAAATATTATTTACTTACGAATATTATTTATATTGTGTCGCTAAAGTTTCTATTATTAACTGAAATATCTAACCTTATATTGTTCGTGATCTTGTTAACTATTCATGTAAGGTTATTCTTTATTTTAACATCAAATGTACATTACAGGGTGCTGTATTACCAAAAAATGAGCAGGAGGATTCTACCCCATCAACACTAGAACTTTCAGATTCGACTGCACTAAGGTAAGCTGATGTCAATACTCTTGTTAAATTGTATAGCTAAAGACTGCTAAATAAACTAATAATCTTCTCAACAGTGAGGAAATACCAGTAACAATCACTGAAAGTTACGATGTCAAAGATCCAGAACATGAAGAAACTTCTACGATGGAACCATCTTCAGAAGATGAAACGTTAGAATCACCTAGAAATTTCACAGCTTTTCACATAACAAGAACACTTGGACTCGTGAATGATCCTAAGAATTTGCCCAGAGAAGATAATGGTCTCATAAAACTTCACAAGAAGGCAAACGAAACATCCGACTTGAAAGACAACACTGGTAATGCGACAAATCGTTCTACGGAATCTGAACAGGATTTAGAAGAGGGTACGACAGACGCCATTGTTAGTGGAAAAGATGTAACGACTGAAAATGATGATGTTGAACAAACTACAGAGCAGATGGAGAGTGTTACTGGAAGGCAAAATGATTTAGATTTGGAAGATAACGACGAAATGGGTGGCAAAATGGGTATGAAAGATGACATTGAAATCGAATATAACGAAGAAATGGACATGACGGAAATGAAAGAAAACGAAGAAATTGACGAAATGGAAATGAAAGACACAATGAAAATGAACGACAAGAGGGAAATGAAAAATAACGAAGAAATGGACGAGATGGAAATGAAAGACAGTATGGAAATGAAAGACAACATGGAAATGAAAGACAACATTGAAATGAAAGACAGTATGAAAATGAAAGACAACGAAGAAATGGACAACATGGAAATGAAAGACAACATGGAAATGAAAGACAACGAAGAAATGGACGACATGGAAATGAAAGACAACATGGAAATGAAAGACAACATGGAAATGAAAGACAGTATGAAAATGAAGGACAACGAAGAAATGGACGACATGGAAATGAAAGACAACATGAAAATGAAAGACAACATGAAAATGAAAGACAACAAAGAAATGGATGACATGGAAATGAAAGACAACATAGAAATGAAAGACAACATGGAAATGAAAGACAACATGAAAATGAAGGACAACAAGAAAATGAAAGACAACGAAGAAATGGACGACATGGAAATGAAAGACAACATAGAAATGAAGAACAACATGGAAATGAAAGACAACATAGAAATGAAAGACAACATGGAAATGAAAGACAACGAAGAAATGGATGACATGGAAATGAAAGACAACATGAAAATTAAAGACAACATGAAAATGAAAGACAACGAAGAAATGGACGACATGGAAATGAAAGACAACATGGAAATGAAAGACAACATGGAAATGAAAGACAACATGGAAATGAAAGACAACGAAGAAATGGATGACATGGAAATGAAAGACAACATGAAAATGAAAGACAACGAAGAAATGGACGACATGGAAATGAAAGACAACATGGAAATGAAAGACAACATGAAAATGAAAGACAACGAAGAAATGGACGACATGGAAATGAAAGATGCAAGTGGTAAAAAGCTGAATGAAGAAAAACTTAAACAGTCTGCAGCAAACAAGATGAAAGATACGAGAAAGTTAGATTCATTGGAATATTCAACTACTGAAGGTCCTGAACTGCAAACTCATTCATCCATTGACAAAGAAAGAAATGAAGAAATGGACGACATGGAAATGAAAGACAACATGGAAATGAAAGACAACATGGAAATGAAAGACAACATGGAAATGAAAGACAACGAAGAAATGGATGACATGGAAATGAAAGACAACATGAAAATGAAAGACAACGAAGAAATGGACGACATGGAAATGAAAGACAACATGGAAATGAAAGACAACATGAAAATGAAAGACAACGAAGAAATGGACGACATGGAAATGAAAGATGCAAGTGGTAAAAAGCTGAATGAAGAAAAACTTAAACAGTCTGCAGCAAACAAGATGAAAGATACGAGAAAGTTAGATTCATTGGAATATTCAACTACTGAAGGTCCTGAACTGCAAACTCATTCATCCATTGACAAAGCAGTATCTGAAGAAGTTGATGTTGAAATGCATAAAAAGGAATCGAAAGAAAGTAGACAGCTGCAAGATATGAATACCAGTACTGAGATGCTTACAGATGAAGAGGTTGAGTTGGAACTAATAATCACATCTGAAAATAAAACTCAAAGTATTGAACAAATTGAAGATCTGGTACAATCGATGCTGGAGGATATTGAAGAAAGTGATGAACCAGGTTATATGCCTTTACCTGTAAAACCTTTGAAGCAGAGGCAAAACGACAGGAAACCCAAAGAGGTTTCTCCTGTTGAACCTCCAACACTCTCAATGAAGAAGATTTCCACAGGAAATTTGCTGATGGGTAACTACGACAAGAAGTATTCAATCCCCCTTATGGTGAAGAGAGTGGACCAAATTCATGACGCTTCAACGAAAGTCTCCTCCAAAGTAGAAACCCTCAAATTGCTAACTGATAAGATATCCAAGAATTTCAGGGAAGTCAACGCAGATATGCCGTACTTCATCTCAAATTCTCAGCAGCTCTCTAAAACTGCAATGGAGCTAGACAACCTAATGTCCGGTATAGTAGAGATCAAACAATTCCTAAATGAAACTGTTATCAACAGCACAATTGTACAGCCTGTAGATAAGGCTAGGGAAGTTATCGCCTCAACTTCTCGCCCTAACGAACCTATCATCCTGGTGTCTTCAAACATTAGCGGGTCTCACATTTTGGCTGATACGAACAAGTCGCCAGTTTATGTAATGTTGGGGCCACTCAGCGTTAGAAACAATAAGCACTCATTCAACGGATAATAAATATTTCTTATTGTCCATTTGATACAGAGCTTTTCATATTACTGTCATTCAATACAGGGCTAGCTAGTGCCAATCAAAATTCAAATTCAAATCTATCGAACTGTTCATTAACAAGTCTATTGATTATAGACAAAATATTTAATTAAATTTATTTTGTATAGTATATTTACTAATAAAATTATTTATCTATTGACGCCTTTCCTTCTTTTAAACATTTAGGAATAAATAAGATGACTGGAATTATTATATGGATTGATGACTATATGTGATTTACAGAGATTTTAGAATTAAATAATAAATTTGAAAAAATGGAACCACTTTCCTTCCTGACTATTTCTTCGAGTCCCTTGTATTTAATCTCCTTTTGACGTCTGCGATTGGTTCCGTAGCAGACGTTAAACCCCTAATAAATTAAATTAATGAAATAATCATGACACACACCCTTAGTTACTGTGTTTGTAGATTTCAAGATTTGTTATCTAAGGAAGTGATCATTTATTTATGAGTCTAAGTCTACTGTGTCTACTTAATATGAATAAATTATAGGTTTTAATTATCAAATTTGTCCATATCTAGTATTCCAATGATATATAGTGATCAAAAAATTCTATAGAATCAAATGAATAATAGGAACCATAAAAATAGTAAAGAATTTGAATGAGTTATACACCATACCATTCATTCTGTCTGGTGATAACGATTAGATAACGCCATATCTAATATACTTTAATAAACTTTTGTTTAGTTTACATTCATTATTAGTTGAGTGAGGTAGTGGTGCTTTGCAGTCGTATACACTCTGACAATCATTTCCTGCAGTGTTATTTTGATTTTAGTGGTGATTTCAGTTACTAGAAAGTACACACCTAATTTTTCAAATCGATTGAAAGAATATTCACAAAATCACCGATCAATATTATTCTCAATAATGGAAATAACATTTTTTAATTCCACCTTTCATAAAAAAAAATCGCAGATGCTGCTAGGAACATAATACTAGTCTTTCAGAAGTACATAATAGCTATAGGGAAGTACAATACACAATTGAAGTTTTGGCATCTCTCTATTTTTATCGAAACTCAGTACTTTTTATCTAGGTAGAGATTATATCTTCAGTTTGATCGCAACCTACAGGTCGATCGAAACTCAATACTTTTTATCTAGGTACAGATTATATCTTCATTTTGATCGCAACCTACAGCCCCAATACCCTTACCTAGTTAATAAAGATTCGTGTTTTCTCCTAGAAAGTGTACCTATATATGTGCACTGTGCATTGTTCGTATACTTGTATAAAAGATATCATAATTTTGCCATAATTCTCATTTAGTGAGGGTGATTGATAGTGAGGCACCGGCTTCGATTTGTCTATTATTTAAGGTAAGATTTTATACGGAATCAAGGTTACAGAATTTGTTATATCCTTACTAAATATTTTTCAGTTGTAGGTACTGCAGTACGTCAAAATAATTTTGATTTGTAATTAGTAATTCTTGTTTACAGTATTTTTAATTAACTACTGGATCGTAAAAGATAAAAGATTTCCTATCTCATCATAAAAGTTTAAAAACTGTATGGAAAAGCTGAATCAGTTTTTTTACATTTTAATAAAATTTAGTTGGTATACTTATATACCTATAAGATCAGAAGTATTTAAGAAGAAATTAAGCATTATTATTTTATTGCATTATTTTATCAATGTACTCAACTTATAAACGTATTTATGAACTGAAACTTTAAATGTTAATTTTATGTAATGATAAATATTGAGTTTCCATAAGAACCATTCAATTTTACTAGAGTAAAAAAAGTCAGATAAAAGCCACCATGTTTTTGAGTATTTTATAAAGGTTTACATTACAGTAATAACTTCAAGACTATCAGTAGAGATGGTGTGCCCAAGTTTATGGAATGACAACCAGAAAATCCTCATGTATGTCCTAGGAATCATAACAACGGTAAGTAGAAATTTATGAATTAAAGTAGAACTCCTCCATAATGAAATCCTGTATACTGAATGTAGTGTTCTGAATAAGGAAGTAGCTTCTATAGTGAATACATTTTCTTTGTAGTTTGCCATAAATTGTCATTGTTTTTTTTAAACCGATAGGCAAAGAAAAGTTGTTCACTATAGATTCATAGAAGCCACTTGATTAGGACACTACGTTGATTACAAAGGATTTTATTATAGAGGATTACACTGTGTTATTGAAATTGGGATATAGTAACTTGGGAGTTTGGCAAATGGTTTATTTAAAAGATGATAACTACTCTAAACAATATGTTCTAGAATAAAACAATATAATGAATGATACTATTTATATTTCTTTTTTATAGGTAATTTGGGTAGATGGACACCTTTTGCACTGTGCTTTTCAGTCTATTTACGCTTCCTGATAATTATTTTGATAAATGATGCTAATTCTAACTATAAGAAATGCAGTTTCTTTTGTTCTGTTAAAATGACTAGGTACTAATTTTTTCTGGTGAATTATCATATAAAATAATTCTAATAAGGAAATTGATGCAAGAAGAAAAATATATATCTTGAAGTTTTCAATTATTAATAATATGTTTTAAACAATTAAAATTTCTATGAGGATTTCATAATGTTGCTGAGGGAAATTTGCTTTGCTTTTAAAATTACTTATGAAATTTTATTTCCAGACTTTGATTAACAAAATTTTTGGCTTTTTCAGTCGATCTCCATCGTACAACTTTTCCCGTATGTGAAATTTCTTAGAATGTCCTCCCTTCAAGGCGCTGAAGAATGTGAGTTACATTGCTTATTATTTAGTTAAATGAACTATATAATGAAGTAGATACTTATTGGCATTAAAAATATACTACAGTAAGTTACAACAGTCTCTGAAATTTCTGTTAAAAAATGCATCACTTATATTTATAAGTTATAGTGATGCATCACTAAAATGCATCACTAAAATGCATCACTTATATTTATAAGTTATAGTGATGCATCACTAAAATGCATCACTAAAATGCATCACTTATATTTATAAGTTATAGTGATGCATCACTAAAATGCATCACTAAAATGCATCACTTATATTTATAAGTTATAGTGATGCATCACTAAAATGCATCACTTATATTTATAAGTTATAGTGATGCATCACTTATATTTATAAGTTATAGTGATGAACAACTAAAATGCATCACTTATATTATTATTTTTTTAAATTAAATATTAACAATTAACTGTTTAAGCCAGAGTAACGGTTAGTACCCACTTTGAAACACAGGTGGCGGCACAATGCATTATTGAAACTAAAATTTTCCAGTGTTGAGTACCTATTTATAGTACAGTAGTATACCTAATATCTTTGTTGGAATATTATTAAAAACCACTGAATTCAAAAGATGAAGTTATGGTGGGGCCAAAGAAGATTAAGATGGGAAAGTTATGGTGGCGCCATAGAAGATTAAGAGGGGAAAGTTATGGTGGGGCCATAGAAGATTAAAATAGGGCTTCTCTTGATCTTCGATTCTTCCATTTTAACAAATAGATGACGTCTTAATAGTTCGAAAATTGTTGATCAATTTTTCTCTTCTAAACAACGGAATTTCATAATCAGTTTTTTTTATTTAGCTAAATAATTTATTTATAATATAATTTTTTTCAGATATTGTTGCATTCACATTCTTTGGGTTTCTCAATCTAATTTACATTTGGCACAACATACGGTTGATCTCAATGGTGTCCAAGGTAATTATTTGTCTGTTAAATTAAAATACCTACAAACAATGCATAAGAACACTACTCAAAAATAGATTTAGGTACTATATGAAAAAATAACATGATTATATAAAGGCCCGTGCTACCCGATTATCATATCTATTTTTATAACTTTAATACATAGGTAGACATTTTATATGTCCATATGATTAAGTTTTACTTATATCATTAGTCTATATGTTTAATTAGTTTTAATTAGTTCGAAAAGGACCTTTTAAACTTAATGATATTTTACTTTTTAACACCTATTTTAAGTTTTAAATTCCTTTCCTATACGTTCACAGAAAAAATGCTCTCGTCGTAAATGTGGTACCTCCAAAGTCTGGTTCTACTCAGCGCTTTGTCAGGTCATAGCCACGGCAATACAGGTTGTCTGGTGGTACTATGTACAAGACAGAGATCCTCTCATTAACTCAGTGGTAGCTCTACCATTCACTTTTATCTTCTTCGTCTTTGGTACCAGACGAATTCACAAGATAAACTATGTGGACGAGACCAGAATTAACGATGGTAGCGGTACAGAGTTGGTACCTATTCGAAGTTGAAAAATTACTTTAGTTTCCCCTCGAAATACTTTCTATGAAAGACTTTGCAAAGAAAACTAATTTCAGCATATACTCTTTTTAAAATTTATGTTAGTTTTAAATAATACTTCTGTTTATTTAAAGTTATGTGGAATGACTTCTCAAAACTATTACAGTTTCCTTTAGTGATATACTAAATAAATATGATCTGATTGTTAATAATTTGCTAGGTTCCCCAATTATGATTTTAATATAAGAACTAGGCCCGACTCACTAGGGTATGTTTCAATTCATCGGACGATTCCACGTTTACGGTCATGTAAAAAAAATATTTGATCTCTGTATTTATCACAATTTAAAAAAAATATATTAACTTCTTGATCGAAAACGTTGAACCATCCGATAAGTCGTAACTTCCATTCATAATTTATTTAGAATTAGAGATTAAATTTTCTGCTCTTGACAGTTTCAATTATTTTTGTATAGATTTCATTCATCGAGAACCTTTCTCTAATTATGAGCAGAAATAACTAGTATATCTGTGCCATTTCAAATGCAGAAAAAATATTTTCTAAAAATTATCCTCAGGGAACAGATTCTGTGATGGATCTTTCTTTATTTTTTCCTAAAACTTTTTCCAAAAGAAAGCATTTAATATTAAGTAGTAAATTATTGAAAATGAACTACCAGAGAAAAGTCGCCAATGATGATAATTTTGGTTGATAAGGTATATGTAAATTTTGATTATTTTGTAAAATAATTTAATTTTCATTAAATTACTATTTCTAAACCTTAGCAATTTCTTTCCATTTAGCCACATCTAAAAACATTCAGGAATTAGTATATTTTTAATCAATAAAATTAGTGAATGTATACCTAGTACGTAGGAAGAGACTTTCAGAAACCACGAAAAGTACCCTACTGTCGTTTAAAGGTCCTCTTCAGGCTCAGAGAAAAAATAAGTTTATTATATAATAAAAATTCTAGTCTAGGATCATTTATCTGGAAACGGCATACAATTCGGTTCAGTATATATTATTTGTAAGTTTTTAACACCCAGTGTACAACAATTGTACGAATCTCTAATTCGACGCTGAAGAAAAAGAATGTACTACTTATTTTTCTAATTTGAATTTTATTCTAATTCAGCCTTCTTTAAGGATTTAAATTTTTTTCTGAAGTTTTTTTCATTTGGACTGAATATCAACAAATCGGAAGAAAACAGCTATTATAGAATTTTGATTAATCCAAAAATTAATAGCTTGGCAGCCAGGATTCATATAAATGGGAAATTGAGACTCTGTTGGAGATTATATTTTACCAAATAATATTTCGAGCAGGTTTCTATGCTCGTTTACTAGTTATTTCTTGAAAATCCAGACCGAATTAATTTTTGAATGGAAGAAAAGGAGTTGGTGTCTTCATCTTCGTAACCTGTCTACGACATGGGGAGATTTAAGAAGCACCTTTGGTTGAAAATTTCAAGGAATAACTTGAAAACGAGCTAAGAAGTCCTACTCGGAATATTTTTATTAAAATATAATCGCTAGTGGAGTCTCAATTTCACAAAGTTTTGATTATAAACACGTTAGAAGCATATAAAATTAAATATATGCTACCTAATTTCAAGGAGATAACTAGGAGGAGACATTTAAATGTTCACTTTAAATAAAATTGAAATACAAGATGTACCTACTTCATTTCAGTCCAAATTTTTGAAAGATGTCATTTTCTGTGCTTTATTCATTTCTTAATAATAATAACCTTTTGAATTGTCTGAACCTAATTAATTATTCTTTATTAATTATTTAGGTATTTACTTCCTAACTCAAAGAAGGATGGAATAAAACAAAGTTTTTAAGAAAATAAAACGATTTGATTAGACACTTAAACAATGTACGGTTAAACTAACATTTGAAAGACTTACCTTTGTACTGTTCCACTCAAACGACTCCCTTAGATGGTACAACGTTGGCACATATTATTACCCTTAGTAAATGCAGTCACAACACTGTAACTTCTCATTTAAATACTCTTATCTATGTCAAATTAAAATAAGTAAAAACAAAACTGTCTATTGAAAATAATCATGCGTCAAAGTGGTATGAAATCTGGAAGAGTGTTGCCGGTTGTTTGAAACACGTCCAACGGCTGCACGAAAATAACGTCTTCTTCCTCCGCAATTCCTTTGGCAGTGCCTAATAAACCACTACTCTTTTTGGAGATTAAAGTAGCAGGCTTTTTCTCCAACTCCTTCCTATTGTTTATCATCTTAAGGAGCCGAAAACGTTTCTCAGAAATACTTTCAAGAACTTTCCTTCGATGGTCGGACACATTCTTAGAGTTTGGGACAGATTCTTCAGGTTGAACAGTGTCAAAATACCTTGGTTTATCCGCTGCTTTTGAGGATTTCTTCTTCTGATCAACATTTTTCTTTTGTCTTTTCCTAACTGACTCTGTTTCACCCAACACAGAAATATTTCGCTTCAAACTCTGTTTTGGAGTTGAAAGGGTAACTCTTTTAGGAACCTTTTTCACCTTAGTCTTTTTGTGCGGCAGTGGACAATTAATGCGTGGACATCTACCGGTTTCTCTGAACTCCGAGCACTCTAAAATATGCTTCAACTCACACTGAAACATTGGAGAAATTATTTACCTGGTAGCTAACAAAACTGAACAGCCACATAAAATATATACAACTGATAGAAATAAAGAGATCTATCAAAAGAAAAATATACATTCATATGGGTTTAAGTTCCGAAATGTTGGATAGTTCCACATCTTTAACTCTAGGAATAAATATTTAATATTAATAATTAGCTATTTAGGATATTTTTATTATATAATAATTAGATATTAGTCAGATATGGTTTTTCAGTAGCTATGGTCAAAGATGTGGAGCCATCAGACAACTTCAGAGCTTACCCTTACCCTAAATGGAGCAATAAGAGAGAATTGTGGATTAACAAGCACTAGCTAAACTAATGTAATTTAAATTTCACTAAAAAAAAAACATTAGCAGCTCATCTTAGATTATTTAGGTTGGGTGAATTACAAATTATCGGTCAGTTTTACCTCTTCAGTCATATAAGAAAAATCTATATTATTTTAGTTGGTATCCATGATACCTGCAGGTATCACGGATACCAATTAAAATAAAATAACAATTATAATATCGTTTTTTCTTATATGACCGAAGATGTGAAACTGACCGATGATACGTAAATTCTATTGACGTGTAGCTACAAAGACTTACCTTCTCCCTCTTGTCACAATGACCATGCAGAAAGTCTTCACACACAGGAGCATTCTCATTGAGTTTCACATGGAGATAAGGACAGTCATCACGAGTGCAGAGTGCGTCTTTGAGAAAGTGGGAACACACGGGCATGCGTCCTTTGTCGTGAGTGTGGGCAAAGAGGCACTTAGCGTCACGACATCTTCCTCTCAGGAACCTACCAAAGAAAAATAATTGAAGTAATTTCTAGATAGGATATAGCCATATTAGCGTAAGTTACGAATTATCGATCAACCGATTATTTGAAACTTACCCTGCTAACCAACCCAAATTTAACAATTAGCCATTATAAAAACCTACCAAACAAAACAAATTATGAAGTGATTTCTAAATAGCTAGTAGCTATATAGGATAAGTTACAAATTATCGGTCGGTTTCAGTTACAGTTTTGGTCATATGAGAAAAAACGATAATTATTAGCTAGCTATATCGTATTTTCTAATAAGACCAAAGATGTGAACCGACTGATAATTCATAACTGTCCTAACCAACCAAAATTTTCCAATTATTCACCTTGTGCATATAGCAACCCTCTCTTTGTTGTGAATATAAAGGCATTTGTCTCCATGCTGACAATGCCCATATCTGTGGTAGAACGTACAGTAGGACACTTTCTTGCTCGTTGTGTTGTCTAACTTTTTGCCGCTGTGATCATTGTTTGTAGAAGTGACGTCTTTGCTGACGTATTTAGACTTGTAACGAGAGTTGGTTTGTTTTGATCGAAGAACCTGAAGACTTTTCAGTTTGGCAGTCCTGCAATAAAGAAAATAATAAAAAAGATGAACAAAAAAAAAAACAGGATTTTATTAACTAAATATATAGTTAGCAGTTATTTGAATGACTATTAGGTAAACATATTCAGGATGAATTTTAATTATGGACCTTTACAATTAAATGAAGCTTTCTAATTAGTTAATGAGCAATG
This sequence comes from Caprella mutica, assembly GCA_947561585.1. NCBI lineage: Eukaryota > Metazoa > Arthropoda > Malacostraca > Amphipoda > Caprellidae > Caprella > Caprella mutica. The sequence goes on along the minus strand of CANNZV010000572.1, from coordinate 70,532 downwards.
CCCACAATGGTAGCTGTAGCTAAACATGTTAATAACCATTGAACTTTCTTAGATGCGTTTATTTTGAATAATTTGTATTTATAATAGCTAACAGCTACTTCTGTTTAATCCAGATTTACTTAATCATCTAATGATCTAATATCATTAAAATAGATTTCAAATATTCCATCAGTAACTGGAAGCAGATAAAATATTAATATAGCCTTTTCTATACATACGCAATAATTTTCTGTTGGTTGTGGATTTTACGGATCCTCTTCACATCCGTGTACTTCTTATTTATTTTTGTGCAGTTGATCACTTTATATTTTGAGGCGGTGCGGTAATTGTTGGCTCTGTTCACTTTGGACAGAAGATGCGGCAGAGCAACTCTCTTATTATTGAAGTTGCCAGTCTTGGTCTTGGGGGAGGCTGAAATAAAAAAAATATATAATCCACAAACCAGATTTCTCAGCTAGCTATAATGTGCAACATTACTAAAATTGATCATAATTCTAATGAAAACTTACGGCATTCATTGTTGTAAATATCATTAATCAAGTAAAAATTGCAATTTTTCACACAATGGCATAGTGCTTAAAGATATAAATATCATATACCACGAAGATTATTACAGTTGCATAATTCGAACATTAATTATGCTTTACCTTTCTTCCTTGCGGAAGATGCACGTTGACGCTGCAGAGATGTTGCTGTTCTCTTAAACATAGCTCCATCAATGTTGATGAAATGATCAGTCTTCAGTTGATTTCTGACTCTCGATTTTTGGTCTCTCCTTGTCACCAAACTTTCCTTTTTTTGCAAGAGACTAATAACAGACACTTGTTTGGAGTATTTGGAGCCGATTGGAGTACATGGGGTTGATTTCATGGCTTTTGGTGAACCACTTCTCAATTCTACAACATTGTTCAATTTCACTAAACTCGACTCAAATGGATTCTTAGGTATATTCAAAATCTTTTGTTTGTTTTGGATTCTATACTTAGACTCTGGTATAGTTTTTATATGTTGAGTGACTGCATTCTTTGCATTAACAAATACTCTGTGTTGGTTGGCAGAAATTTTTGGATCAACTGTAGTGTTTTGCTTGCGTATAAGCTTTGTGTTTGTTTTGTATAAAGGCTTGGAAGGCATGGTTGATATATTCAAAATTGAGTTATTCAATAAAACTGCTTTCTTGACCTCTAGACCATCTTTCTTTGTATTGACGAGTTGGGCTTTAGATATGGCATGCATTCTTTCAACTTTATTCAACATTTCTTGAGCATCCTTCAGATTAGTTTTTAGGTTGGTATATTGTACCCTGGTAACTTTTGATTGACTATCTTTTGGGAGATCTGTTTTAATTGAAGATTTAGCAGAATTGTTAGATAAGATAGTTTGATGTATGAGATTTTTCATCTGTTGAGCATGGGCAGGAACCATATTAGGCATACTGGATATAGCTAAATGATTTCCAGGTTGAAAACTTTGAGCATTGACCCATTTCAAGTTGGATGATTTTGAAGGATTGATGTGAATGTTGCTGACAACTAATGGTTTGGAGAATGAACCAACTGGTTTGGGAGATTCTTTTACAGATGAAACATTATTTTGTAAATAATGATACCCATTGGATACCCTTGAAGAAAAATCCTGTTTGGAACTATATTGAACTTTTAATCTATCATCACAAGAAGCGGTAGAAGTAATAGCAGACCTATTAGTGATAGTCTGAGTTATAGCAGAGCTATAGGTTATGAAGTTACGATTCTGATGAATAGGTACTACATTTCCATGCTTTATATTTTTTTCAGATCCAACGTGTGAAGAACCAGACGTTTTGACAGATAGAAGATTACGATTAATACAACTATTAATATAATTGGGATTGATATGTATTCTGTCTGATACCTTTATTTTATCCATTTTAGAAAAATCTGAAAAACAAAACAAAACAAAAAATAGGGGTTGGTTTCATAAATATATCTTAACACGAATCCAGTCTGTAGAATACGGATAATTATTAGCATTTTCTGTGAGAGCATTATTCAATTTCAAATATTAATATTTAAAAGAAGGCAAAATAAGGCATTTCTTGGAGTTCAGTTTTATTCTGAACTAGAGAACTTTATACATTAGCTATCTATCTTTTTGGAAACATTTAAAATAGCACTTGAAAGATTAGAAGAAGACCAATGAATTTAACTCTGATGAACAATGGTCATAACCTAGTAAAATACATTCCCCAATAACATTTGCAGACCATTTAAAATTTCAAAATTTCAAAATTAGGACCTTTATTCTGCAAGTGTGTCAAATCAGTCTCCAAGATATTACTTTGAAGACAATTGATCCATCATCTACTGTCTCCAAATATTTTCAATTCTATCTCAAGATGAGCAGAATTATCCAAAATGTCTGATGAATAGTTACCAGTCTGTAATGGGTGTACAAATACCAAATAGCTACAGAGTATAGACTAGAGTCCTCCATGTTTCAAAAAATGAACAAATTCACCAATACATTGGCGACTTTTGAGACCCTCTGTAGAATAAGTAACATTTTTTAAAGACTGAGAAAAACTGACTCCAATTTTACAAATAGACAAATAATAGATCTCGGAGGGAGATTTTGAATTAATTCTCTAATGTTACCATTAATTGATTATTATAAATTTACTAATCATATATACAATACGACCTCGTCTGAAAAGAATGTCTCCACAGGTCATTGATGAATGTTCCTGTAGGAGAAGATTTATTAAACTTAATTAGCTAATGCTAATTAATTTTATTAATGCTGCAGGAGAAATGGTTTATTATTGATGCTGCGACTGCAGGAATAAATGATTAAACAGATAATCTATGTTTCAAAGTGTGGCAGGAAAGTCGGCAGTTTAGTGAGAAAATGGATCCAGGTAGCCACATTTAAGATATTTAAAGGAGAAATTTGACTTTCTAGTGAAGATTTTACAATTGGAAACATCATTATGCTTCATGTCTGATGCATGACCATCTCTTGAGAATATTTTGGGAGTGATTCACTTGTTATTTACATGTTTTTCCACTTATTAAACCCCTCAGTTGCCAATATAGTGGCGACTTTGTCCATACTTTAAAACATGGCAGTTAATATGTGTGGGAAGCTTTTCATATTCTGCAGACTGGACTGTCTGAAAAGAAAGTCTCCTCAGACTCAGGATTTTTACAGAAAATGGGATTTGGGCACAGCAAATAACATAGGAATTGAATAGGATTTGGCAATTGGGTGCAGAATTAATCAACAAATCCTGCTGTACTTTTCAGACTGGCAGTTGCAGACTGGGTCACTAGGGAACTGGTAAATTGTTCTCCAAGACTCCAAGAAATCCTCTATTTTAGCCAGTCTGTAAAGTATGGCAGGATTTGAGGATTAATCCTGCGCCCAAGTCCTATTTGATTCGTATGTTCCCATGTTTGCTATTTGCTAACATGGGAACATACGAGCCCAAATCCCTATTTCTGTAAAGAATCCTGGGTCTGTGGAGACATTCTTTTCAGACTGATATTTTGGCTTCTGTTCTCAGTAAAATTACTAAAATAGCTAAATGTAAATATTATTAGGATAATGAATCAATTACCGGATGCTTATTTTTCTTTACTAATTACCGAATGGAATATTTTGAATTAGTATATTTTTAAACTATGATTGTTTATGACTATAAAAATATATTCATTGTATAGATACCAGTTTCTTCTACTCAACTAATATATTTTTATAGTCATAAACAATCATAGTTTACAAATATACTTATTTTGATACTAATATAAATATATAATAAATGTACTAATTTCCATTCGGTAATTAATAAAGAAAAATAAACATCCGGTAATTGGTTCATTATCCTAAATATAGGAGGAAACTTAGGATTGTTGGCACAGAAAATGTTAAAATGTGCCATACTCTGCAGAGTGCTAGGACAATTCATAGCAGACAATTTGTCATATTATCTATTTCACACTAAACTTGGTATCTACAATACAAAAATAATTTCTGATGAATTTCTTATCTTCCATTATTTTGAAATAAATTATTCCACAATCTATACTAATAATTTCCCTCGTTTGTTTATTTATTTGGTGTCAGCATTTACACAATGGGTATTAAACATGAAGATTGTAACTATGATACGCACGGGAATATATTGACTTGATATTTAAATTCCCCTCTTTTTTATTCAATTTTTAAATGTATTTAATCTATAAAATAAATTAGACTATGCAGAATAATAAATTCTAATTGAATTCATTAAAAGTAACCTAATAATGAGTAATAAATTGGTACTGATGATGACCCGTTATTTTTAATGGGAAAGTACACTAGTTTGAAATAAATTATTAAACATTTGAAATAAATTATTTAACATTTGAAATAAATAAAAATAATTAATTAATAAATTAATATCAAGACTTGGTATCAACAATACGAGTAATTTATACTAATCTAAAATCTCAGATAAAACCAACTCAAAATCTCTGGATGTAATTTGAAGAATTTATAAGATTGTTAAAAAATAATGTTGAATTATTGTAATATTTAAAAAAACCGCAACGAATTGTCCACAATGAATTTTTTGCGACAGATTGTCCCCGCAACGAATTGTCTGGACACGATTCTGCAGACCCATGTTTCAAAGTATGGACAAAATTGCCAGTATATTGGCGACATTTGAAGGTTCAAATAAGACCTGTAAATCACTCATAAAATAACAGCCTGCAGAAACTGATAAAATGTTCGTTGAGATCTCTTATTCTGTTTGTAGCAAAATTAATGTAAATATATGCATTAATTCAGAAGTGTTCGTTACTAAATTAATGTAAATATAGGAATTAATTCATAATTGTTTGTAGAGAATATCCCAAATATCTCCCATATTCTGAAGACCGGCTAAAATAGTCTCAAAAGATGCACATTCATCCAACATGAAGCATAATGATGTTTTCAAGTGTAAAATCCTCACTAGGAAGTCAAATTTCTTCTTAAAAGTATCTTAAATGTGGCGACCTGGATCCATTTTCTCACTTAACCGGCGACTTTCCTTCCACTTGGAAACATGGTTGCAGTCTTGCAGACTGCCAACTGATTGTGCATGCTTTGCAGACTGCCACTTGGCACTGGAAGGGTGACCATGATCTGGGGCAATACTGCAGAAAATACCTTAAGTCCTTAAGCTAACAGTTTCCATTAATTTATACTGTATTTTAATGTTTGCTAAACTCCAACAGACTAATTAATTTATCAGAAAAGACAAATTTTTCCAGAGTAGTCCCTACATTTAACATTTTAATAAGATGTTACCAGTCTGCCAAATATGCCATATGGGACATTAACATTTTCTGTGCAAAAAAACTTAGTGATGGGACAAATAATCGGGAATCGTGTTTTTTGAGGGAATCGGAAATATCTATGATTTCCGATTCTTTAGCGTGGAGGCGGGTGTCCTTACTCACTTTACCGTAAATTGCAGTAGCATAGAAACGATAGTTAGCCATGCAAACCAAATTGTATGTGTAGGGGTAGACACTGTACGATAATAATGACAGTTCAATTGGTAAAAAACATTATTAAACATTTGTTACGATAAATGCTCTAGAAGTAGGGCGTTTTGACGCAATAAAACGTAAAAGCTGCTCTTTACGTTAGCCTTATCCAATTTTGTATAGATCCATTAGTTTAAGAGTTGATAGCAGTGCGAAAAGACGCAAATTTCTGATACGTAAAGATGCGATACATTTTTTTCTTACCACTTATAATATGATCAGAATCTTCAAATGATATCATTATACCAAATATGCATCATTCTTTCTAGGGGTTCAGAAATTCAGAAGCAGTTCTTTAAGATTTCATAACCCAAAAATCCAAAATTGGATCAATTGATTAGTTACCTAGTTACTAGTGGTGTGCCAGATTGTATTTGGTGGTAAATTCCAATGATATGTCGGGAGATATTCAATTTCTATAATAAAAAAAATCCTGCAACGTCGGAGGATATTTAGCAATTAATTCCTATATCACCATTAATTTTTTGAGGGGAAACTGGAATAATGTTGGAGGACTAGATAAATTGATGAAAAATGTTGGCAGATATTTCTCAGATTTTTTAAAAAGTCAGAGGAGTTCACTGAGACTGCAAGAACTGGTAAACTGTTCTCTAAGAAATCCTCTATTTTGGTTCTGTTCTCAGTAAAATACATGTAAACCAGACTGCAAGAACTGGTTAACTGCTCTCCAAGAAATCCTCTATTTTGCCATCTTATTCTCAGTAAAATACATGTAAAAATTACTAAATACAGGAGGAAATTAGGGATTGTTCACACAGAAAATGTTAAAAATGTCCCATATTCTGCAGACTGGCATGTAAATATAGGAGAAAATTAAGGATTATTCGCACAGAAAATGTTAAAAATGTCTCATGTTCTGCAGACTGGGCATGTGTGTCTCTTGAGAATATTTTAGGAGTGATTTACTTGTTATTTACAGGTTTTCCAACTTATTTGACCAGTAAAAAGTCGCCAATATACTGGCGACTTTGTCCATACTTTAAAACATGGGGCATAATTAGTCGCCGAATAAACTTCACAACTTCATGCATGATTGCATCTTTTGCAGACTGGTCCGGCTTGGTCCCCATTCCAGCTGCAGAATATGGAACATTTTTTTCCACTCAGACTCTCTGCGGGAGTTTTTGATTGATTTTTAGAAATTAGAGATCTCTGCGGCCAGTCTGCAGAATGCGTCTCTTCTCCCGCAGAGATTTTAATTTGAGAGACAGTTACTCTCTGACTCTCAGTAGCAGATTCAGAATCTAACGCAGCTAAATTAGAGATAACATAGGAATTAATTCAAAATCTCCCGCATCTAAATTAATGGTAACATAGGAATTAATTCAAGATCTCCCGCAGAGATCTCCAATTTCTAAAAATTCAATCAAAAACTTCCGCAGAGAGTCTTGGAAAAATGTTCCATATTCTGCAGACTGGCTTGAATTAATTCCTATGTTACCATTAATTTAGCTGCGGGAGTTTTGAATTAATTCCTATATTACCATTAATTTAGCTGCGAGAGATTCTGAACCTCAGAACCTGCAACCGAGAGTCGGAGAGTAACTGTCTCTCAAATTAAAGTCTGTGCCGGAGAAGAGACGCATTCTGCAGACTGGCGGCATTCGGTCCATTTTGGAAATTGGACCCCAATATCCAGTCTGAAAAGTACAGCAGGACTTGTGGATTAATCCTGCGCCAAAGTCATATTTAATTCCTATGTTCCCATGTTATTTGCTGCGCCCAAATCCCAATTTCAGTAAATAATCCTCGGTCTGTGGAGACCTTCTTTTCAGACTGGCCCAATCTGTCCATTTTGGACCACAATTGGTCCATTTTGGTCCCCAATCCAGTCTGGAAAACTGCTTAGGCTAACAGATGAACTCTATATGCTAAATACTGCGGATTATACAATTTTTAGCAATTTACTATTATTTTTTGAAGTCTGTAAAACTCCCAATAGAGTAATTAGTTCATCGGAAAGCACCTATTTTTCCAGACTGGTCCCCAATCGGTCTGTTTTGGTCCTCAATCGGTCCGTTTCGGTGATTCTATACACCGGGAGACTAATAGTGCAATATAAGTGAGTCTGCAGAATATGGAACATTTTTCCAAGACTCTCTGCGGGAGTTTTTGATTGAATTTTTAGAAATTTGAGATCTCTGCGGGAGATCTTGAATTAATTCCTATGTTACCATTACTTTAGCTGCGGGAGATTTTGAATTAATTCCTATGCTACCATTAATTTAGCTGCGGGAGATTCTGAATCTCCTACTGTGAGTCAGAGAGTAATTGTCTCTCAAATTAAAATCTCTGCGGGAGAAGAGACACATTCTGCAGACTGGCCTGAGTCTGGTATAAGCCAGATTGCATTAGTTGTTGTCCAAGAGCCGCCAATTCACCATCAAGTTATTTGAAGAGCCGTGGGACCAGTCTGCAGAATATGGAACATTTTTCCAAGACTCTCTGCGGGAGTTTTTGACTGAATTTTAGAAATTTCAGATCTCTGCGGGAGATCTTGAATTAATTCCTATGTTACCATTAATTTAGCTACGGGAGATTCTGAATCTGCTGCTGAGAGTCGGAGAATAACTCTCTCTCAAATTAAAATCTCTGCGGGAGAAAAGACACATTCTGCAGACTGGCCGTGGGATAAAAACTGCGAGCCGTGGGATTAAAAATGAGAGCCGTGGGCCAAGTAAAATAGTATGTCTCATAAACTCACCAATTGTCTCTCCAGCTCTCTCCAAAATTCAACAAATTCTCTCCAAAATGATCAAATTTTCATAAATTCTCTCCAAAATAACATTGTAGCACTAGCATAGGAGAAAAATAGATAAAACTCGCCATTTGCATTTGAAGGGCTCAAAATAACTGTCACAAACTCGCCATCAAAATGGCGAGTTTGGACATGCTTTATTACTTGGGCCGTGGGATAAAAAATGCGAGCCGTGAGATTAAAAATGCAAGCCGTGGGATAAAAAATGCGAGCCGTGGGATAAAAAATGCGAGCCGTGGGATAAAAAATGCGAGCCGTGGGATAAAAAATCATTTAAAAATGCAAGCCGTGGGATAAAAACTGCAAGCAGTGGGAAATAAAGCGAGCCGTGGTGGAAGAAGCAATTAGCTACTACCTAGATTTAATTACTTATTAACAGACCAGGAATATTTGATCAAGTGAAAATTCACATTTGATGAGCCGCGAAGTTTTGAAACTCCATATAAATGTCTCTTAGAAGACCGTGAGTTTCGAAAATAATTCAAATAGAATGCAATCTGGGGTACCTATAGCTAAGTGCATGCAGACTGGCTCAGATATGTCTTATTGACTTCAATCTTTTAATTAATTCCAATGTTCTCATGTTAATTTTAGCTTAGCTTGAAATCTTCAAAATATGAGCCAAATTGGCTTGGCAAGTTAAATTCCACCAATATGTCGACAGTCATTGAAATATTTTTCCCCTGCTAAAATAATGTTCTGGCAAAGTCGGCAAAACGACGAACTAATAAAGGGTAGTCTTTTGAATTCACACTTCTGTAGAATGTAGGAGTTATTTCAGCTAAATTTCTTCACTCCCAAAGAGCCAAAAGTTCTCACCATTTACTTTGGTCAATAGAAATGATGTCAAGGACTCAAGGTTATCAGATTCAGATTAAAAAGGGCAGAGTAGGGCCAGTTACAACGGCACTCTTACTCGCTCAGGTACTTCACCCTCATCATAAAGCTCCAGTGTAACAGGTGGCTGACCACCTGTCACAACATCTAAGGTACTTCATACCTGGTCACTTGAAAAATAAAATATATTTAGTTTCTTTATTCATTATAAATTTCTACATTAAAAAAAACAATTAAAAAAACGTTGAACATTATACATTTTTTATCAAATTGAACGCAGCTAAAACGCGGAGGAATTGATATCGTCAAATTTTAAAGGGGTAGTGTTACTTATTTACAATTACATTATTTTATACTTCAAATAGATGAAATCTTAATAAGTTCAATACTGAAATATCTTTTTAGAGAATTAACAAAGTTCTATTTAGTCGAAAGTTATAATAATGATATTTTGGATAGTATTTATCTATAAGACTATTATAACACGTAGGTACGTACCCAACAAACATATGAATGTCGATTCGATGCCGTTTGCTGTCGAATTCGTAGCGCTAACGGTGGGTATCGACTTAGCTACCATTTCGACTCATAGTGTCTGTTTCTAAATGATATCTGAATTTACACTTAGAGTAGAAACACGAAAACCGATACATGGTTTTAACAGCATCATCTTGACGTCGGCATGTCTGTTTCCAAACGATATCTGAATTTATACTTCGACCAGAAGTGCGAAAACAGTTACAGCAAAACCTCGTAGTAGACCAGCCTCCTAGTAAACAAACCTCCTAATAGACCAAGATATTTTTGAAACTGTACTGGGAAAAAACCTCGTACTAGACAAAACATAATTGTTGTTACCTGACAGTTATTCTAATGTAAATATTACGAGGATTGATAATTACTTTAATTTGAATAATGTATTATATTTATTTATGCTGTTTTTAGTATAAAACATAGGGCTGAATTGGTTTCAGATTTGATGGTAAAGTCTGTGCTAAAAAAAAGGTATGTGAAAAGTTATAGAAAACTAGGAATTCAGTGAAGACTATTATAATTTCATAAAATGTTAATTTAATTGAAAAAAAAATTATATTCATTTTAATTAAAGCAATAAAATTCATACAATGTGTTTCCCTTCAAAATTGGTATGTTAGTCACCATTAATTTGTCATTAAAGTTATCATAAACAAATAGAGCTATTGAAATATCAAAGTCATCGCTTTACTTTTAAAGAAAACGATTTTGGTCTAGTAGGAAACTAATAAAGTGAGTTTCTTACTAGACCAAACAAACTTGGAACGTAACTCTGGTCTACTACGAGGTTTTGCTGTACGTAGTTTTAAAGAAATCGTTTCAAATTTGGAAATTCATTTTATTATCTTCCTGTTTTATAATACGTATAGAAATGTAGGAATTATTTTCTATTCAATTGGATTGTATATTTCTATATGACGTACATTGTGCTCCCTTTAAACTATACTTTATAATTAATACACTTATGGGGGACTACGGCAGTTGTAAAGGTGCGATTGGGCATTGGCACGCTAGTGCGATTGTACACTGGATTAACGCAAAGTAAGCGATACTGGAACATCGGTTGTTCAATATTGTTCCTCCAGTACCGTGAAAATGAAATGGATAACCAATCAAGTGATTTTTCGATGGCCAGTGCATTTATTGTTATGAATCTATTCTAAACTGCTTATAATAAGACCCGAGGGGTTCCTGAAGCTGTCTTTGGTGAATAGAAGAGAAGTGGGGTGGCATCCCTTGGGAACCAAAACTGTTAATTGTAATTTGGATTATGTATTGTCTATTTTATGTTTACAATGTGAATAGTGTTTTTTACTCTCCATGCAGTTTTAGAGGATAGCGCTAGGGTTATGCTCCACAATTAGGTACGAGGTCTTAGATTTTGTGTTAGGTAGGCTCGTAGACTTCATTCACTATTACCTCTTCATTTCCCTCTTCCATCCTTGAGTGCAGCCACCGATGCTTGTTACCATTTTTGTCACATTCCTCGGTAAGTGACAGCATTCACGGAGTAGCTTTTCAGCATCGTTGAACATCTTGACTTCGTCCATGGAGCCACTTTCCTTTCTGACTGCTTCTTCCAGTCCCTTGTATTTCATTTCCTTTTGACGTCAGCGACATGGCCTTTGGTTCTGAAGCAGACGTTAAACCTCTACTAAACGTAAATAATTAAAAGTTGATGGGCTATTTAACATGTTTCATTTTAGAGTAAATTCTGTGTTGGCATCCATGATACCAGTACGTAAAATACAAGTTTAGAAATAAAAATCATTGCATAAATAATTTTTCCACATAAAATGCGGAACCCCATATCCGATAACTTGAGCTTTCATCATAGTGCCAAAAGCTGCAAATGAGACGATTGAAATTCAGTGATTCACATTATAGATAATTAAACTTTAAGTGGTAATCGGACTCAATAAATCTATATATAATAATCATTATTTAACTTTTATTTCATTTGGTTTCATACCTTCAGCTATTTTGTTTCTAATTAAATAGTAGTTAAATACTAATTATTATATCTTCCTTTATCACGTGTTCGAAAATATAGACCCTATTAATAACTTGGAACATATACCCTAATGCTAAAAATATTTCACAGAGCACAAAATTCCTGTTTGTTCAATGAAACGCAATAATTATAAAAATCTAATTATCTATTAATTTTAATTAATGCTTTCATCTGTATTCTAAGTCGTGGCCTCAAAACATTTTCTTTAATTTGAACTCATATAGGTAACGAAATTTTTAAGGAGTTACAATTTTATAAAAATTTGACCAACTCATTACTATTTGTGGTAAGAATAAGTTGTAATTTTGGTTATAAAAGCAGTGCTTGCCTGTATGTTATATTCACTTTAAAATATCTTTGAGTATCTCCGGGTCGTTTAATATCAAAATTTTTTTTTAGTCAAATGCATTCACGGTGGCAATGTGACAGAGGTACAGGCACGAGGACGGATGGGCCCACGAACGATACCCGGACACATCGCTTCATTTCTTCCCATTTAATTTACACATAACATTATGTAGCATTAATCAAATTGATATGCATCTAAATGTACATTACGTTATATCAATGAAGTAAGAGTTTTCAATTTTAATTTCTATATTTTTTGGATGCAAGTGGATATCGTTTCGAAGCATATTAGATATATAATTAGGCGTCTGTTCGATGCAGAATCCCTATGTATGTTAGATGTCGTAATTTATCTTTCTATTCAACGCTGTTATAACGGTATCGCTTCGATGCCAAATATACTTAATATGATGCGGTTTAGCGGTGCAAACGGATATCGGATTGATGTCTACTTGATTGTCACCATGTCTAATTTGTTACTGGTATTCGATGTCGGAAGAGAGGTTATACAGAGTCGTTTAGACATCGAATAGATAAATTCATGTTTGCTGGGTTAGTCACTTCCAAATTTTTTTTTCTAGGTATTGGTTAAATTGTATTTCCATTATTTTTTTCCTTAATTGTTATTCATAGGAACTACAATTTAGCAGATAACTTGCACTAGTTTAGGCCCATAGGTACCATATGTTCAAGACCCTATATTTTATAGATAAGTTAAAGAAATGAACAATAAAAACACACCTGAATTATAAATAGGTATATATTCAACTTTGAGGTTCAATCGCCATTTTCGCTTTTCTTTAGCACGAAACCCTTATAAATGAATTTAAACTTCTTGATATTAACATGCAAATACGAGGAATTATGAGCCACTCGGTCACAAACAAGGAATATGTTGTTGTGGTGACGTCATATTTTTGTGTCGTCTACTAGGTACTATACCCGTTTGTGTTCCTGTACCCTGGTTATACCTACTGTTCTGGGCCGGTGGACATCCGTGAGGTGGGACAATGTCGGGTCTTTGCTGGCCCAATACACTGAGGCATGACAGCGTTGGCCCAGAGTTTCGTTCTGAATTAGGACAACGTTGGCCCAACATTGTAATGTTTACTGGGTAATATCAATTAAGTTCAGTTATAATACATCAAACCGAAATTCCCTAATTAATTATACTATGGAAATAAAAAAAATTTTCTGTAAATATATCCAATAGCTGCTAGCTATTTCGTAAAAATTATCTTAAAGGTCCCCTCCAAGCAAATATTTTTATTGCTTTATTTAACGAGGCTAGTGTTCCTTATCATTTTGCTGCAAACCGCATCGAATTTGGTAGCGTATTTATAATTTTATATGCTTTTAAAGATTTTGAAAATCAAAACTCTACAAAACCTATTTTACTTCCGACTTACTAATTTAAGAAATTTTCAGCCTGAAGAAAAAGAATGTACACCATTTGTTTTGATTGTCAACTAGGTATTAGGTTTAATAAATCCATTTAATATTCGTGTAAAGGTATAAAATTGAATGAACTTATAATAGAAACGTTTATATACTTTAGGAAACAATTAATATAGGTATAAAATAATTTAAATAAAGGCCGAAAACGCATGGTTCGTTTATAAAATTCAAATTTGTAATCAAAACAAAGAGTGTACAATCTTCTTCTTGAGCATCAGATTAGTGATTCGCTAAATTGTTGCTCACAGAGTATTAAAAAACTTTAAAAATAAATTATGAAATATATATTGATCCGAATTGTATGTAGTTTGCAGAATGATGATCGTAGACCTTAGTTCTATAATATTATGTTGTAAACTCATTTTTTTCCCGGAGCTTGGAGAGGACCTTTAACTATGAATAACATTTTATATTTTATCAGTTCGACGTATTGATGTAAACTGAATATATTTTTGTGTGTTGTGCAAATTTTAAGATTATTTTCAAACCTATATATATATCGCCGACATATGCGATTATATATTATTCTAATAACATAAATATATAATATCATTAATATGACTTCGCTATTAGTTCAGAACTATAGGAGATTTATGCAGTGACATCATAATTCAACATAATTTAAAAATACAATTAGGTATTAAGTAATTTTTCCGGAGATAAAATATTTTCTATCATATTTCATTATATTATAAAAACTTACAATATTTGAAGCGATGTGAAGAGTCCAGAAAATTTATTAAGAAAACAAATCAATGAATTTATTTTTAAACAAATATTTCCCATATATCCTAAAATTCGTGTGGTTACAGCAAAGATATTACACAACTAGATTATGTGCCCTCGGAAGAGCGCATACCTTCGCTTCCGCTTCGACCCGTACTCTCCCAAAATTAAGGAAACTGCTAACTGAATAATAACCAATTGTCCCACCAAGTTTCATGCAATATGGTAGGTACAATACTTTTTGAGTTATAAATGACCTTGACCTTGATCTTTGACCTTTAACCCGCTCACTCCCAAAGTCTATCAAAATGGTTCCTGCATATTGACCAATCGTTCCACCAAGTTTCATGCAATATGGTTCGATACTTTTTGAGTTATAAATGACAGTGACCTTGACCTTAGACCGGGTCACTCTTAAAAGACTAGCAGCAGGTCACTGGACATGGACCAATCGTTTCACCAAATTTCAGGCAATTTGGTTGAACACTTTTTCAGTTAAGCGAATAACAAGATGATAAATAAATAAATTCCGATGAAAATATAACCTTCCGCAAGATTGCGAAGGTAACAATAAGGTACACTACTCCCGGCAATAATTTTTTGTTTCAATTAAGCCATCTGGTTTCAAAAGCGGAAACTAGAATTGAAATATAGTAAGGACAATCGAGTTATGTTGTGTGCGTGACGTCATAACAGCAACACTTAAAATCATATTCAAAACAATTGAAGAATGTAAATTTGTAAGAAAAAAATATTTATTAAATTGGATAATATAATAAATAAGTAGTATATATTGAATAAAATTTAAACTGCTAATTGCTAAACCTTTAGTTTTCTCTTCAAATTAGTTCCCTTGCTTTATTATAGTCACGTCACAAATCACTCAATATTGTCAAAACTCAAAACCTATCAATATTGAAATTCCTAGTAGCTTTGTGAGCTGTTGTCACAAATCGAGTAATTTGTGACCGTGACGTCATAAAGGCAACACATTATAAATTGAATGAAAATAAGGTTAAGCAGTGTGAAAAACATGAATGGATTCACCACTGTTTCTTATAATGGAAATAAATAAACAGTTTTCATAATGTTACGTTCTCTACAATTTTCTTAAACATGATTTTAGAGTGTTGCTGTTATGACGTCACGCAAACTATATACCTCTATTGTTATTACTATATTTCAATTCTAGTTCTCGCTTTCGAAACCAGGTGGCAGAGTAAATAGAAATTGTCGAGAGTAGTGTATCTTATTGTAGTATAATATCTTTGGTTGCATATACTACGTATAGGTATACATTATAACTTAACAGTTTGGTAAATAATATAATTTGAAGATTGATATATTGATTATAATTCAACATTTTTTGATAATTCACAGTATATAGGTATTGGCACACCTAATTAGTGTATATGTAACTTAATTACCTTCGCAAATTTGCGGAAGGTCATGTTTTACCTTGAAATTATTTATTCATTTATCAACTTGTTATTTGCGTAACTGAAAACTATTCAACCAAATTGTCTGAAAGTTGATGGGATGATTGGTCAATGTCCAGGAACCATCTGGTAGAATTTTGGGAGCGATCAGGTCATAGGTCATGGTCATTTATAACTCAATAACTTGAGACGTATTGAACCGTATTGCATGAAACTTTTGTGGGACGATAGGTTATTATCCAGTTAACAATATATTAGATTTTGGGAGAGAACGGGTCTAAGCGGCGGCGAATGCACGTAATCTAGTTTTCTTATGCTACCCTTTTAAGTGACTTGAGGTAAAGGAATTTGACAATATTATAAAAACTACTTAATTTGCAAACATTTACATAGATAAAACAATTGATTCCAGGACAATAACCCCCCGTGCAAAAAAAAACCCCACGGTCAAAAACCCCCCGTGCAATATACCCCCCGGTAAATATTTACTTGCAGTACAATAATTTTTATTATCGACCCCCCTAATCGGACCGCTAACCTAACCTTAGGTGCACTATATCTCTTTATATTTATAGCATATAGTAATTTTACTAATAAAAAAATAATGAAAATTAATTAAAATGAATTATGCTATTTACATCGACCGGGGGTTTTTTGCTCGGGGGGTTCTTGTCCGGGGGGTTTTTGTCCGGGGGGCATATTGCACGGGGGGTTTTTGACCGCGCGGGTTTTTTCGCACGGGGGGTTATTGTCCTGTCACCAAAAAAATTAGGTAGCCTTATATAAAAAAAGTCACTGTGATGATGTACTGTCAGAGAAAAGAGTCACTGTGATGATGTACTACCAGAGAAAAGAGTCACTGTGATGATGTACTATCAGAGAAAAGAGTCACTGTGATGATGTACTGTCAGAGAAAAGAGTCACTGTGATGATGTACTATCAGAGAAAAGAGTCACTGTGATGATGTACTATCAGAGAAAAGAGTCACTGTGATGATGTACTGTCAGAGAAAAGAGTCACTGTGATGGTGTACTATCAGAGAAAAGAGTCACTGTGATGATGTACTATCAGAGAAAAGAGTCACTGTGATGATGTACTATCAGAGAAAAGAGTCACTGTGATGATGTACTATCAGAGAAAAGAGTCACTGTGATGATGTACTATCAGAGAAAAGAGTCACTGTGATGATGTTCTATCAGAGAAAAGAGTCAGTGTGATGATGTACTATCAGAGAAAAGAGTCACTGTGATGATGTACTATCAGAGAAAAGAGTCACTGTGATGATGTACTATCAGAGAAAAGAGTCACTGTGATGATGTACTGTCAGAGAAAAGAGTCGCTGTGATGGTGTACTATCAGAGAAAAGAGTCACTGTGATGATGTACTATCAGAGAAAAGAGTCACTGTGATGATGTACTATCAGAGAAAAGAGTCACTGTGATGATGTACTATCAGAGAAAAGAGTCAGTGTGATGATGTACTATCAGAGAAAAGAGTCACTGTGATGATGTACTATCAGAGAAAAGAGTCACTGTGATGATGTACTATCAGAGAAAAGAGTCACTGTGATGATGTACTATCAGAGAAAAGAGTCACTGTGATGATGTACTATCAGAGAAAAGAGTCACTGTGATGATGTACTATCAGAGAAAAGAGTCACTGTGATGATGTACTATCAGAGAAAAGAGTCACCGTGATGATGTACTATCAGAGAAAAGAGTCACTGTGATGATGTACTATCAGAGAAAAGAGTCACTGTGATGATGTACTATCAGAGAAAAGAGTCACTGTGATGATGTACTATCAGAGAAAAGAGTCACTGTGATGATGTACTATCAGAGAAAAGAGTCACTGTGATGATGCTAATTTTATTAAACACAGTTGTCTAATTTACTATTATTTTCAAATCTTACAAATTTATCGTTGTGTACCCAGTACAAGTACACCCTATAGCGGTATAGCCTATATACATATATGCTAATTAATACACAGAGGTACTTGTCTGTTGGTTGGTTGTAAGTAAAATGTCTCGCTTTAACTTCTAATATGCTTTACAGTTTATACGATCGGATAACAGTAAAAATTCGAGATACAAAATTTTCCGATAACAAAATATTCGGATAACTAAAAAATGCGGTATTGCAAAAAAATCCCAGATTACATAAAATAAAATCCAATTTTTGTATTTGATGACCGAGATCTGGATAACAGAAAAATAACAAATCTGGATGACAAATAATGCTGAAAATCTTGAAAAATATAACGGATAGTTTTAAAAATAGCCAAAAATCTATAATCCGTCAATTTTGACGGGTTTTACTATTTTTTTAAATATTTACTTGCAGTACAATAATTTCATTAGTGGAGTATCTTTTTGAAAATGAGTAATTATAAAACTGTGAAGAAATCATCACAGATACTCTTTTATTTGATTGTATAATGAATATTGTGTACAGTGTACTAACTCAGTACCTATATTATATGTGTTGTCTCTAACACTCCTAGGGAAGGTGCGCTGTCTAACTTACAGTTAGAGGGCAGCGGTGGGATGGGTAGGACCTGTGCATTGTACAGTGTACAGTATATTTAGATATGTGGAATTGTGTTTTTAAAATTTGTGATGTGTTTTGTTCCGAGTTATCGGGCAATTCCACCTTTTCGATCATATAAAAAAAATGAAATCGGTGTCCATGATACCTGTAGCTATCACGGACATTTTTTATTAAATATTTTTTTCTCACCTGATCTAAAATTGGGAGGTTGGATAACTCTGAATATATTACGTGAATATATTCACACGAAACATTATTTATATCCTTTTTATTTAATATTTAGTAAAAACTCTTGCAAAAATAGTGACAATTTAAAATTGCCATTCATTTTAATGCTACTTTTAATGTTCACTAAAAACTATTTAGTGGCAAATAAAACAATAAATATATGAAAATGCAATATATTATCGTATAAGTGATTTGTTCAAAAAATTAGGTATGATTATAAATAAATATTCATTAAATGTAATTTCCTTGATTATCGAATTTCTTACAAATTTTCAATTAAAATGCCTACGTAGATATTTAATTTATTTTTATATACTTTTTCTTTTATGACCAAAAATGTGAATGCGTCCGATAAAGCAGAAGTTACCCTATGTTAATTCAGGAAATTATTAAACTCTGCAATAAGATTTCAAAACATCAGATCAGTATTTAAAATGCTTTTTAACTATAATGAATTGGCCATTAAAAGAAAAGCTTTTGCTCGCTGTAGCTATAAAGAATAGAAAAACTAGAGATAGCGTAATCTTTATGTAAAATATACCCAATATATATTTTATAACTAATTGCCTACGTTCTTCAAGATGTATAATTAATTTTATTTACCTTCGCAAAATTGCAGAAACTTATGTTTATGGTAATCATGTTATTTGGTGAGAGTTACCATTTTATTAGATTTTGGGAGAGAACGGGTACGTCAGAGGTCAAGGTCATTGTCACAAAAAAGTCAAAATATAGCGACGGCGAAGGTATGGGGCTCTACGAGTGCCCGTTCTTGTTTTTCATGATTTATTTAAAAAAAATAGTTTTAAAGAAATTATATTTGTACAATATAAATTTGAATCGGCAACACAATTCCAATATTTTGTTTAATTAGTAACGTAGCTATATATTTTTAATTAAAATCATAATTTGAATGAGCAAATTCATTATTTTAGAAATTTGTTACTATTTCGGATACATTTAAAATTTCTACAAGCATTAGCTACAATTACTAGAAAAATATTTTTGTTAATTACTAAACTGTGAAAAAATGATCACCAATAGGTTTTTCTTGGACTGAATTTATATCAATGTTTATATAAATAGGTATACACATAAACATGTTAACCATCGCCTAAAAGCCCTCTAATTTCCTAAGTGTTTTCTCTATCAGGTTGGCGTCAAGACAAGCATGCATAGACTTAAGCAATGGAACTCCTTATATATCTGATAATAAAATACCTAACTGACATTATTAATTGCTAGGCTCTTAACTTTGACAAACACTTTAGGTTGAGTTCAGTTTATGATTGAAGGATAGGCACAGTCTTTGATATGAGTTAAAAGATCCTCATTTTCAATTAGGTCACAGGCACAGATAAAAAAAATGGGTACTTGAAGATTTGTTTACAGTTTACTACATTTTTACTTGTAGTATTTTAAAATTGGTCTGGGTACACGAATACAAATTTGCAAGACTCGAAAATGATAGGAAATTTGAAAACTGAGATTTGAGAAATTAGTATCAACCGACAAGCAGTGATCGACTCTTTTCTTTGACAGAAATTACCTAATTAAGATAAATAATTGTAGATTTAAGATTCCCAAATAAGATTCTTCCACACAGATCAAATAGGTTCTAAGACATAAAATGGAGTACCTAAATGCAGTAAAACTATTAGCATTGTTCTACTCGCTTCATACCGTATCTTCACAAGAAAGATTCTTTCGGTACGTCGACAGGTAAGGAAAAGGCTAAATCTTACTTTCCTCATTGTTCATTTCCATAGACCTTGGTTCTAAAATCTCATCATCGTTATACAAGATAGGTAAGCCCTAGATAGATAGGCAAACCCTAGGTAGGCAGGTTAGTTACTTTAACCCTAGCTAGACAAGAGAACTGTTAGGGTCATATAGTGCCTAACCTCTTGAACTCTACAACTACCAACTCGGGCGAGAACCTAGGCACTATAGAATAAAATTTGCATCTATAGCTCTTGAAATTCTAAAGATAATTTACGATAGTTAGTAGATTTTAAGGAAATTTGTATATAATTTTGAAAACTTGTGTAATAAATTAATAAATATTTAACCTCTTTGACTAAACAAATCATAAAATTATTCTATCTGTGAATGGGAATAAATGAATGATGTGACTATTTTTTTAGATGTGTCGAACAGTTATCATCAGATGTAATGCGAACAAAATTGACTAAAGCTATAGCTATTTTTTTTTGTTGCGTTAATTAAGGATCTAGGTCCTAGGGTAAGTTCAGAGTTATCGACCGGCTCTACATTCTCGATCATATAAGAAAAAAAAAGATACATTGAAAAAGATAAATGGGATAACTTGCAGGTATCATGGAGACCAATTAAAATAACGAGTTAAATATCTATTTACATATTATTTTCTTACATATTATTTTCTCGAATATTTAGAACCAGTCGATAACTTGAAACTTACCCTAGTCCACCAACATCTTACTTCTCATCTAATACCCCCCCCCCCCGTAGGGTTCGAGGTAACGCAGGTGCTTTTGATGAGCTGCAAAGAGGACAGGAGGGTCTGGTGATACAGGTGGAACATCTCAGCAAGTCATTGAAGGTACGAAATAGACATTGATTGTTACTTTGACTAGCTAAAGCAACCCTAATGTTAGCTAAAACCAACCCTATTATTAGCTAATAAGACCTAATTGTTAGTTAAAAAAACCCTATTGCTGGCTGATTAAGACCCTATTGTTGGCTGATTAAGACCCTATTGTTGGCTGATTAAGACCCTATTGTTGGCTGATTAAGACCCTATTGTTGGCTGATTAAGACCCTATTGTTGGCTGATTAGGACCCTATTGTTGGCTGATTAGGACCCTATTGTTGGCTGATTAAGACCCTATTGTTAGCAATAAGAAACCTATTTTTAAATTATATAGAATGTTTATGATCCAATTCTTCGGGGACTAAAATTAATGCAGTGACATTTTAATATTGCAGGCAGATGAGCTGAAGCTGAACAACATATTCTACAAACTGGGACGACATGACACTGACATAGAAACTAATAATGATCAGCAGCACAATCTTCAGAAGAATATATTGAAATTAGAAGCTAAGTTGAACAAGCAGTCTTTCAATGTAAGAAATATTTCATGGAGAAAGAAGAAAGTGTGATATATATTTGAAATCAATTGTAACTGCTAGTTTGATGTCATGATAATTACCTTATAGTTCTAATGTACTATTAAAGAAAAGTGGCTCGCGTAATGTTAATTTCTCAAATAACAGTTTTGTAATTTCCTATTGCTTTCAAATCTTATAAATTTGTCATCGTGTAGCCAGACCAATAATATTCAATATCTAAGAGCATTACAATTAGTAAAATTTGATTTGGAAATTAGTAATTAAGCTGTCAAAAAATAATTTCGGATACAATTGTCTTTGACTGTACGACAATGTACGTACGAATAGTACACTAAAATATTTGAAAAACTCTCATTTTTGTTAAAAATTAATAATATAGATATTGAGTAAGAAGATAGACTTCTTCTGACACACGAGTTACTTCTCAAGAACGACCAAGTTCATCTATTCCCACCACAGAAAATTTTTCTTCTGTCTTAAATTGGTATTTTCTTTGAGTTTTGATGATTTCAAATGATCTCAAACGAGATTTTTTAGGAATACGTAATATTTCAAGTCTGATCATCATTCTTGTATTTCAGGTTGATTTCTTGAGACGTCACGTGATGGAACTGAAGAAAAGTATAGGGGAAACTGTCGTTGCATCTGCAGCAGTTTCTTCTCTGCAGAAAATAGTAGACAATTTGCAAACATCTCTGGCTCAATCTGTCTACCGCACTTCAGAACTAGAAAGAAAAACAAAAGCTCTCGAAAGTAAAATTGGAGGCGGACAGGCTGAAACTGCAGAGGAAAGCAACGATATCTACTATGCTAGAAAATCACCAAAAACAACCTATTACTACATGGAAGGAGGTAAATGTGTCCGATAGCATTTCAGAACATTCACAATATACGTAACAGATAGGATCTAGCGGTGTGAAATGAAAATTTAGCAAAATTTAGAAGTAACTTTTTATATATATATAAGCAATTTTTCAGGGTCTCTAAACTTAAATGGTTGCAATTATTGGAAAAATATATTAAAATGAATATTTAGCGAAATAATAACATGAAATATAGGAGTGTCATCGCAGAAAACATGTTGATTTTTTTTAAATTTACAGATACCTTGACTGGAGTTTGCGATGAGTTGAATGGTTGGACAGTTGCTGACAATGGAGACTGTTTGTGGGTCGCAAAGGAGAGGACTAACTACACCCAAGCTTTGGCCAAATGCACTTCTAAAGGATCTTTCCTTCTAACACTTCACCGCAATGAGGTGGACTGGCTTCAAAGTTACTCCCGATATTTCAGAGGTTTGAGAATCTTTAACTATTAAATCTAATTTGCATCGCTTGAGTGGTAGATTGACGTCCTAATTAAAACACTTTAAATACAGAAACTCTTTTCATAGCTTATCACAGTTCAAGTAATGTTCTCCAAAAAGTAAGTTCATACAAAAATATCTGTGTACTATAAATAACTGTAACAGGAACTGGGAACTTACGTAAAGATCACTGAATTGCGCACTGCACAAGTAATGGTTCCCTACTGAGAAATTTAGGATGAACTATAGAAAATAAAGATAGGACAGAGACTTCTTTTAATCGTCTATGACCCACCATATCTTTCTCTCTGGAAAACGTATAATCAAATATTTCGATCTTTACCTTTAATCATTACTGTTACGTATTTCATTTCTTTATTCATTCTAACCACTAATTCATATCCCAGAGAATCCCGTTGCGCATTACTGGACCAGTGCTACCTCCGCCTTTACCAACTACTGGACCTTCACTTCCTCGGACTATCCGGTAGATTCCCAACACTGGGTTGGTAACGTGGGGTCAGGAATCCGGACTGGTAACCGAAAATGCGGGGCACTCACCTCTTCCGGACTAGTGGCAAATAACTGTGCCAGAGAGAACTATTATATTTGCCAAAGAAATTAGAGTAGTTGAAGCATCTATTTTGTTAATCATTTTGTTCTAAATTGTTAATTGTTATTGGAGTTACGTTACGTTTTTTGCATGATAGTTATTGACTATTAATTTCATTTATGTTATGATTTGTTATCTTTTATCTATTATTTCAAGTAATGTTATCTCATTTTATCAATAGTTTGCTATTATGAAATATTTTCTAAGTTGATTTGAGTTTTCAGTTTCCTCTGGATTTACCATCTGTACCTACCATGGACGGAGTTTGCATTATAAGCTGAAAGTACTTTCGAAAATTCAAATTTTTCACTGTAATCAAAAGAATCATTGAAAGTTTCATTTATTATATGAAGGTCGTGTGGCAAACTTTCATGAATAGCTTTCAATATATTTATTGATTTTAATCTGAAAGGAACTTTTCAAATCAATTTCAAATAGTTTTCACCTCAAGCAAGTAAGAAAATTTTAGGATCAAGTGTACTTTAAGGATTCCCAATTTTCAAACTATACCCCCAAGTGTAGTTTAAGGACCCCAGTGAATTTATGAAAATATCTATGCTACGGCGTTCTGCATGTCTCGACTGAAAATCAAATCGAATTAATTCTTCTACTACGGTGTTCAGAGCAACAACAATAAAATGGACAGAGCAGCATTCCAAACAGAAATTCTACTTCTACTTGGTGAAGATCCACTACCGGCCATTGAATGGATGAAGCAAAGACAACTATCTAGTTAAAATGATAGCAATATTAGGAAATATTAACAAAATGTTACCCAATATAAGGGAATCGTAACTAACTTATGAATATATAATAATATCATTTTAATGAAATAAAATCATTATAAGGAAATAAAATCATTATAAGGAAATAAAATCATTATAAGTAAATAAGGATACTTTAAGGACCCTAAATTTTCAAACTATACCCCAAGTGTAGTCGAAGGACCCCAGTGTTAATCCAGGTGTACTTTAAGGACCCCAGATTGGTCTTGGGTCCCTTAACTACACTTGATCCAAATTTTATCTTATCCCTGCTATACTCAATGGATAATTTTCCGCAAGACATTTTTAAAATTAACAAATGTTTCCTCTATTTAGATAATATCTTAAAGTAATTGGATTATTGTAGTAAAAAGAAGAGATAGATGAAATTGATTTCATTATTTCATTTATTTGGTGGTAGTATTATATATAGTTTTAGGGGAATTTTGATGGTCCCCTCCATTCAATTTTTTATTGTATTAATCTACACGTCTTATTTCCCTCATCATTTTGTTGCAAACCCCATGAAATTGATAGTATATATTTATTTATAAATTAAATTATACTGAATAGGTACACTGCAATGTCCGTTTTACTCCACAATACTTATATAATTTGAAGTTAACTTTCATATTATTTCCAAATTACCCTAAATGTGGGTTGTGAAGCATTTAAAATTAGGAAAAGTTTTGAAGCCTTACCCAGCTTGCCTTATAACAAACAACATATTTTTTAAAATTATCTATTTAGATAATTATTAGTGTGTTTGCTAAATGTGCAAAAAAAATGTCGTATCTCCCCATATTAAAGTTTTATTTTATGTACTGTAGGTTCACACTCCTTGCACAGTAGCGTTAGATATCTTATTTTCAAGAAAATAATATATAACTAGTTATTTCTTAAGCATCACACTGTAGATAAATGTATATAGTTTTCATTAACTTCAAATATTTCAATCTCAACTGTTTCATTTATTTATAATTTTTTTAGCGGGCTTCACTAACAAATATGGCAACATATTCAAGTGCCGTCACAAGCTAGAATTCTCCAATTCAAGAATGCGTTACCGTAACCGGCCGGCTATACATTAGTTCTACAATAATATGATGGAAGAAGCTAATTTCCCCCTGGAATCTTGAGAGAAATTGCTATTTAGCTTCAATTACATTCCTAAAATCAGGAAAACATTCGTCTAAACGTCTGTGGGCGGGAAAATTTCAGTTCATTTCTAATCTTCGTAAGTTGTGGTAATCTTCGAATGGTGCTAGGAGTAGGTACTGCATCTGCTACTTGACTAAAGTATATAGTAAGTAATTCTACTCTATTGTCGTCATAATATATAAATCACTTTCGTTATTCTTCATTAGGTAGTTAGATACAGCGCAATACTTACTAGCTTGGTATAATTTTATAAGCTACCTAGCTATTTTAATTTTTTTAATCCAAGATACAAATTTCATCATTTCTAATTAGATAGGTACCTAGCTGCATCTTAATAATCTTCTCGTTATGATGTTATCTAAATATTCTCCTTTTCAATTTGTCAATATTCATAAGCAGAATATTTTTTGCATTAGAATTTAGCCCGCCTAGTTAGGTACCTACTAGTTAGTCGTCCAGTAACTCCAGCTAATGGTCGGTACCCACCAATGTCCATCTGAGAACTGTAGTTAATTAGGTACTACCTACTATTTAATTTTCTTGTTGTACTATCTATTCAAATTAATATGTTTCTCACAATGTACCGCAATATATTTTATTATAGCTAGTTTAACAAGAAGTTTTTCATAGATTAAAACTGACTAAAAATATATGGATCCTAGGTAGGTAAATACCTAACTTTTGCGCTCAATTTGACACCGGCTATCTAAATTAGTTTAGCTAAATTCCATTACAAAATTTAATAAGTTATCAATATTTGACTGAATATTCTAAATAATTAGGTACTCTTAATGAAAATATTCCACTAATTGGACGTGCTTGTGAGTTGTTTCTAAAGATTTTAAGGTAGGTATTTGGTTAGTGGATTTAATGGTAAATCGGTATAATTATCCTCGTCTCACGTTATCTAGGTATTAGGTACAATAGGACTAAAAGCTACTTGAAGAGCTCTTATAAAATTAGCTATAGAAATAATTATGCACTTAATGAACCTATTTCAAATCCTTTTGTTATAATCTTATATTAATATAGTAGCTAATAATCGAAAAAGACACAGTACACAGTTTGACTGAAATATAAATAGGTATAAATATTCTGAAACATCAATAATTTAATAATTTGACTATTTGAACATTGATAACATTATTTAACTACAACATCTTTATTGATATAAATAAAGTGATACTTTTTACGACATTAATAACATGACTGTTATTTTCACTATGAATCTAAACAGTTAAACAGTCAAGCACTCTATTAATACATAGAGGGATTTAGCAAGCATGTAATTATTAAATACATACTCATGGCACTTACAGTGTATAAGGCGTGATGCAATCTGAAGAACTGAGTACCCACTTTGTCTTGAGCCAATTTAGTCATTATATCTAATTAATATTACTCTCGTGAACATAAACTATGCTTTGATATTAGTTTATATAGTGAAATTAGACCTATATAGTGAACTCCTCTATAGTGAATGAGTTAGGAGGTAGCCTGGGTAGTGAACAAGTTTTCTTTAGTCTGCGATGAATAGCCATCAGTTATAGAAAACTAAAGGATGTTTTATGGTATACAGTGAAACTCCTGAGTTATGAAGTATTGTTTATTCATAACTCAGGGGCACTGATAGGACGAATTTCGTGGCGTATATAGTTTTCTATAATTTAATCATAGAAAATACTCCACAAATCAGGTGTATTTCATAACTTAGGTCCTTCATTACTCGAGTGCTTCATAACTCAGGTCCTCCATTACTCAGGAGTACTAAAGAAAATCTGTTCACTAAACAGGGTACATCCTACCTCAATCACCATAGAGGAGTTATACTGAATCATTTAAAGTTAGGAGGCAATTTTCAGGTCCACAAAATGGTTAGTGATACAAAATTTATTTAGGCGAGATTATATTATAATGGCGTATACAACAGTGACTCTAATGAAGACAATTATTATGAAAAACTCTTAAAGCTAGAATATAGTTATAATGGATACATTTAAAATCACTTTATTTATTCATAGTTTCATACATTCTAAATTTGCATTCAATGTTTTTAACAGAAATTTTACTACGTAAAGTAGTTTTATGAGTTAATAATATTTATTTTTAGAATCAAAATTGAAATAATTTGTATTGATTTTCATTTTCAATGTAATTTTTAGCCGATATATCAATAACTGTATCTGCTAGATTCCTAATTTACATGCACATTGTCAAGACCTAATATACTATAATAATATATACACACCAATATACTATCTAATAAGAATAACAATTGAACTATAAGGAGTATCATATTTACAAACTAACACATATATAGATGGCGCATGGCAGACATTATGCAGTCTTGTTGAGGTATAGAATTTTTAATCATATTCATCTGCTTGTTATATACATTATTATAAGGAATGTATTTTAACAAATTTGAAGAATTAAAGCTGTTTTCTTATCCATTCTCTTAGAAACAGTTATACCAATTTTACATTTACGAAACCATCAGATTTACGTCACTAGCTATATTAATATTTATGCTAATATGCTTATTCTCAACAAGGAATGAAGTCAAACTGATTTAATAAGAGTAATAAAGTGTGGCAGGCGAAAATTAGAAACCAAAAATTGAAAAAATTGTCAGTTCCTCTCAATTGATTGGCTCCCCTTGAGTTTTACAGTGGTATGTCCATGTTACTTATTGTTCATAATATATCACAAATTATTATATTGGTCGGTAATGCAAGTGTAGCAATCACTAAAATAGCTACTATGGGGAAATACTTTGAAGCAAGTTCCTAAATAATAGTTATGATGTTCATAGTGTTATAATATTAAAGATTTAAACCATTTACGAATTTCATTATCTTCTACCGAATTCATTCAAGTTGTTCCGTGGGCACCTCTTTATTCACTTTGTTTCTCTGCCTTCTTTTCGTCTGTCGCTCATTCCTGTTCCCTCTTCGTCTATTCTCTCTCCTTCTTTCTTTTTCTGCTTCAGTCTTCCTTCCCCTACCACCTCTTCTTCGGCCTCCTGAAATAAAAATGAAATTAAAGTTGTACATCACGACTGATTAAGAAATGATAAAGTTTTAGCGTTGAAATAGTCTTAAGGTACCTCTTCTTTCACCTCTACGACCCTCTCTCTGCCTCCTCTTCCCTCCTCTCCTCCTTCCAGTCTGGTTACCCCTGGAGGTGGTGGCATGAGCCGTGTTGAGGATGGCACCACTTTGCTGGTCCGGTGTGAACAGTGATGGGTCACTACAGTCCAGACCCGCAGCGAAAAGACGTGTTGCTTCTCGAATACTCTGTCATTTGAAAAAAAAGATATCTAAATAATCACCAGTTAAATTATATGACCAAATTATTTGAAAAAGGACAAATTTTCATCTTTTGAATTAAAAGAAAATTAAAAAAATGTCACAAGTTCTTGTTATCATATGCAAAGGTTTTAAGTTACTGATGTGTAACCAGTGTTGTTAATTTCGTTAGCATTTTAACCCATTATTATATGCACTTAAGTCAGATCATTTTCATCTTTATTCTTTCAGAGTACGAAAATTCCTTGAGTGGTCATGTTACCCTTTGTCTAGTCCAAGGCAGTACGAATGTTGGTTGCAGTCCCTCCGAAGTGTTCTTGCCCATCACCAGGTAGCGCCCTGATGGGGAAGAGAGGACTTCTGTACAGCAGGCAGAGTCTCCTTTGAGTAACAGTGTTGGTTTCTTGAGGGCTTGTCTCTGAGCTCTCACTGCTCCTTGGTCACCATTGCCTGGCTTGATCACTGTTTGGAATAGTTTGAATTATTGATATCACAGCATGACTTGTATTTACAGTAGCACTCCTCTTTAATGAAATCATGTACTGTGAGTGTAGAGTCATGAGTAAAGAAGTAACCTTTTTAGTGAACAAATTGTCTTTAGTCTGCCTTGAATGACCATCAGTTTTTCGAAAACTGAAGGCCATTTTATGCAGACTATAGATTTTTTTCGTTGTACAGGCTACTTACTTCCTTACATAATTTAAAGATAAGATACAATATTTCATCTATGGAAGAAGTGGTATTGAGTGATTTTTATCAGTTTTTTTGTGACCGAATGGATGTTAAAATATTATATGTTCAACTAACCTGGTTTGAAGACTCGAGCTTTTCTGGCTATGATGCGTCCATTCCTCACAGCTCTGATCCGAACTCTAAGAACTGTTAAACAGGATTTCATTATTGTAAGTTTAGAACGAATCTCTGATACAATTGGATTTTTTTATCATAGAGAATATAAGTTAGAAGATGGTAATTGATCTTCTAATCATAATTTCAGATCAATCTACTGGTTGGAACTCACCGAAGTCAGCTCTACAGAAATAGTCCAGAATGTTTTCGTAAGTGGGCACAGGTTCACACACCGGACATGTAGATGAGGGGTGGTGGTTGTCCACTTCTGTGTCCTCTTCTGTAAAGGTAAGAAATTTAGAATAAAAAATCTAATGAATTTGTGACATTTTCAGATTAAGGTAGCTATTAAGCTAATGTCCAATAACATTATTTTTACAATTTTAGCTAAATTTAGCTGCAAGGCTAAGTGCTAACACAATTTTAGTGTAAATTTTCTATAACATCAATAAGTTACAAATTATATATCTTGTTAGTAGCGTTAAAAATTAAAATTATTTCACTGAAAGTGAATAATCTCAGGAAAATTGTTACTCAAGTAATAAACTATTCAATCATGAATTCAAGTAAGTTTTTCACGTTCATTTACTCATTAAATGAATGAATAGATAACTCTTATTCAAGATAAAATAGATCACTTCATACTTGCAGGTAGAAAATATTTGGTGGTTCAATTGCTCATATGTTGCTATTTGAAGAACCTTTTCATTTGAGAATTAATTAGTTCGAATTGTTTGAGGATAGATTTGGTTACATCCAAAGATGGTTTTCAGGCATCTTTCGATTGGCTATGTTAGGAAATTGGAATAATATCCTATATAGCCTAAGGTCGAATCCATGAGGTCACTTTGGAAGGTAGCAAGTTATTGTTAATCGGATTAAGGCTGCGCGCAAACTAAAAGCGTTATTGCGAGCTTGCAAGCAAGCTTGCTTGCGTGAAAACATGAGGGGCTCACACCAAACGCGTGAATGCACAGCGCGAGAAGCAAGCAGTCACCTGCCAAATGTCACTTGGGGAGGGTGTGTGTATCTCCGCACCAAATAAAAATGATAACCACTGCGATTATACTTTAACGGTTCTATTTTTCTCACTTTTTAATAACAGGTTAATTATAACTTTACATATACTTGTATTTAAATCAACTTACAATAATCAAACTTAACTTAATTCAAAACAAAATAACTCAATCCCTGTTATTTGAAAGAATATTTGTGATATATGGAGTAAATTTGATAATTATTATCATTTTAGATATGAATTCATTGTTTAGTAGTGTTATTATTTGATTGAATTTTTTGTAAATAAAATTAAATAAATTTTTATATTTAAGAATAAATGTGATTAGTTATTTTACTTATTTACAATTCTATATTATGACTATATAGGTTTTAGGTACTGAATAGGGAAGTTCCGGATTATCGAACGGTTCCACATTTTCGGACACTATTGATTATAATCAATATATATAGGTAACTATTGTAATTATTATTTACCTCTCATTGCATGCAATCATTAGTTTTTTATTACTTGTTCGTAAATGTGTAACAGTCCCATAACTTAGAACTTATCTTACAAATAGGTATGAATTATTTTGTTGTTTTTCCTAATTTTATTAGGTAGTAAACAAAAGTAGTAGGTATATACCTAGTAAATATTAAAACATGCAGTATTCTTAGTTCTATTTATTATAGGAAACAGTATTTGTAAGTGAGCGTAAAACGTATATCTACGTAGATAATGGAAATATACGAAATTTAAATTTTGATAGACCTATCATGATGATCTACGAAAACTCCCACTTTGCGAGTACTAGAAGTGTCTGATAACCGAGACGTTTCTCTAGATATGTACTAGGTAATATATTGTGTAACTCAGGTTAGATATCTAGGTAAACATTTATATTAGGTATGTAATCAGCTTTATAAAATACCTAGATAAATATTTATATTATATATCGTCCCTATGTATCTAATTGCGCATTTATATTATATAATCAGCTTGGTACCCAGGTAATAATATTTTTAACCATGCTTGTCTCTAAAATTGTTGGTATTAAGTATTAACTATAAACATATGATATTAATTAATTAAACTGTTAATAATAAAAAATAAAATCGAAAAAAAAATATAACCGTTAAAGTATAATTGCAGTGGTTATCATTTTTATTTGGTGCGGAGATACACACACCCTCCCCGAGTGACATCTGGCAAGTAACTGCTTGCTTCTCGCGCAGCGTGAAACCATCTGGGGAGTCAGTTGACGCTTTAATGCAAGCTTTCGCGCTCGCTCTTAATGCTCTGTGTGTGCGCAGTTCAATAGGAATAACATGTAGCACGGTTCATGCCCGCAAGCTTTCCTGCCCGCTTCACGCGAAAACGCTTTTGGTCTGCAGGCAGCCTAAGAGTTAACTAGTCAAATTTAAAAGCTTTAAGCTCAAGATTGGATGAAGTCTTTACTTAACACTATAATATAGGCTATAGCTTCGTTAGGCATCCATCTAAAGATAGATTCGACGAAAATCTCCCTCCACCCAGTCTTTGGAGATAGGATCCTGCATCACGATTTGCCAAATTTCGCAATTCTATTTGTTAGCAGCGGCGTCTCGACTGCATAGATAGTATGCAGTATTACGATGAAATCAGTTCCGAATAATAATATAAGAATGATTCGGCAAGATGAAACGGCTGACTACCAAACTACTCCCGGTTTGGTAGTCAATTTACGTGATTCAGTCAGAGTTGTCACACAGTAATCTCGTTGTTACACGAGTAGCCTGTCGTACCCCTTTTAGCTTGATAGGCAATAAGTTCTTGAAGCCCCATATGTAATTGTCAGCGTTAGGAACTTAGGATATGCACCCGGAACATAGAATACAAATGGCTTATTAATCATTATTAGATTATAAATTTTCGAAGCAGACCCATTAGAGTACTATTGAAATTTAGGTTCTCCTTTAGGTTCTCATCTAATATTTATACTTAGCATTTATCGTTAAAATTAAATGGAATAAGTTGTAACTAAAAAATAGAAAACGGTCATAGTTGTAACCAAAGCAAGATCAGCTTTCCACGCAGTTCTAAGATTCAAAAACAGAGGCTAGCCTGTGTAGACTTTTATTTCCTGATACAATTAAAGTCTGGCCTCAAGCCAACATTTTGGATCAATATCACATGAAGCTAGAATAATAATAATAGAAACAAGCAATGTTCTCTTCAAGAAATGGAGTCAGAAAATCTTTCGGACTCGTGTTTTGTGACTTTAGTTTGATCTTTTCGTGCAGTTAAGAGAAAATTATCCATAAAAATGTCATTTTCAAGTTTGTTTGTGAATTTCATTTTAAATTATGAGATGCCCAAAATGTTAAAAAATAAAATAATTAAAATTATTATTGTCGAACCTCATTTAATAACTCCGAAAATTTGATTTAAATTTAATACAATAATAAATCAAAACTAGGTTTTACTATTTTTTTTAAATTCCCCCGATAAAACTAATAATAAAACTAATAATAAAACTATTAATAAAATTAATAATAAAACTAATAATAAAACTAATAATAATTAAGTTAAAATGGCCATTATAGAAATTATATATAATTCAGAATATCTTTTATTAACTTCATGCATTTAATAGAATAAGTGGATAGAAGCATTTGTAACTTAGTTTGTTTGTTTGTAGGGAAGTAGAGGGTTAAAGTTACACAGCGGATATTGAATGTGACGGCTAGAGGTAAGAGAAAGAGTAAGAGGGGGAGGAAGAGGAGGAGATAAGAGTGAGAGGGAGGAGTGAAAGAAAAAGAGGGGAGGGAAGAGTAAGAGGGGGGGGGAGAATAAGAGTGAGAGGGGAGTGAAATAATAAGAGCGGAGAGAAGAGTAAGAGGGGAGAGAAGAGTAAGAGGGAAGAGAAGAGTAAGAGGGGAGAGAAGAGTAAGAGGGGAGAGAAGAGTAAGCGGGGAAGAAGAGTAAGCGGGGGAGGAAGAGTAAGCGGGGGAGGAAGAGTAAGAGGGGGAGGAAGAGTAAGAGGGGGAGGAAGAGTGAGAGGGAGAGGAAGAATAAGAGTGAGAGGGGAGTGAAAGAGTAAGAGGGGAGATAAGAGTAAGAGAGCAAAAAGACCAAGAGTGAGGTAAAAAAAGAATGAGGGTCGAGATTGTGAGTAATGTTGTAAAACATCGAAACTTTAAAGTTGAAATATAAATTTCAAACATACGTTGAAAAGACTTACAACTTATTTAGAGAATTGTTATTACAATTTAAATCCCCTCTCTCATGCATTTTCTAGTGATGGTTGATGGACTGTGTCCTTACTATCGATAGTACCGCCATTGTGGTCATGTGTACCTAGTGACAGAGCGATTCCTAATCGTGATCACTTTATAATACAAAATAAAGCATCACGTGAACATAATGTCCGCTGGACGAAATGTCCGTTAGATAAAGTGTGCATGGACGATATATGCGTGGACGTAATGTCCGTTTGACAAAATGTACGTTGGACGAATTGTCCGTTGAACAATATGTCCGTTGGAGTGATTGTTCTTTGGAAGAAATGTCATAGTCACGATTCACGTACAGAGTGAACATCTTACCTGGTTGGTTTGGCGCCTGAGTGCCCTCATGCTGCGCCATGACGCACATGTCATTGTCTTCAGGGAAGTTGCTGCAGGAGAGCATGTCAGGCCAGTTGTAGCCATAGGTTGTCATTCGTCCCTCACACGCCGTCTGCACCGCCACGCAAAGACTCCTGCATGGGTAGATGGGACTCTCGAGACATACCGGGGTGAAGAGGGAGCACAGGAACAACTGCGTGTCGGGGTGACAGCCCACATTTAGCAGGGGGATCCAAGAGGAACTCTGATGCGCCACCTCGTTAAGAGTGTCATGCGCCAGTAGATTAGGCAGCCTCATCCGCTTGTACTGAATGTTGGAGCAGAGGGATATATTCGCGGGTATGTCCACACATGTGGGTTCCTGGGACCTGCCCATTTCTCCCCAATTGGCAAAGTACCCCTCTGTTGCCGGGGTTAGGAGACTGAGCAAGAGGCATGGCAGGTACATGGCCCTCATTTTGACGGACTGTTAACTTCACTAATGAGTCACTGGGTTGGCAGTAGGACCGCACTCTTCACATAGCGTCTGGTATGAGACTGAATGAGCAGTAGCTTCTGTACCCCTAAGCCGCACTACCGTCACAACAGGAAAAACCTAGCCACTCACAAAGAGTACTCTTATCGCCATCTAGATTGACATGATAAAGCTAGTTGTACTTTGTTAACTAGTGTTTGATCTATTGGTATAACTCAAGTTCAAGGAAGAACTTGAAATGATGCTTGAGAGAACTCTAATTCTGAGAACTGTTCGATGAGTGACGTTACTGTTTGTCTGATGCCAATGAGAAAATATGGCACTGAGTAACTTCACTCACCACTCCAATACACACTGAGTAACTGCACTCACCACTCTAATACACACTGAGTAACTGCACTCACCACTCTAATACACACTGAGTAACTGCACTCACCACTCTAATACACACTGAGTAACTGCACTCACCACTCCAATACACACTGAGTAACTGCACTCACCACTCTAATACACACTGAGTAACTTCACTCACCACTCCAATACACACTGAGTAACTGCACTCACCACTCTAATACACACTGAGTAACTGCACTCACCACTCCAATACACACTGAGTAACTGCACTCACCACTCCAATACACACTGAGTAACTGCACTCACCACTCTAATACACACTGAGTAACTGCACTCACCACTCCAATACACACTGAGTAACTGCACTCACCACTCCCATACACACTGAGTAACTGCACTCACCACTCCAATACACACTGAGTAACTGCACTCACCACTCTAATACACACTGAGTAACTGCACTCACCACTCTAATACACACTGAGTAACTGCACTCACCACTCTAATACACACTGAGTAACTGCACTCACCACTCTAATACACACTGAGTAACTGCACTCACCACTCCAATACACACTGAGTAACTGCACTCACCACTCTAATACACACTGAGTAACTTCACTCACCACTCCAATACACACTGAGTAACTGCACTCACCACTCTAATACACACTGAGTAACTACACTCACCACTCCAATACACACTGAGTAACTGCACTCACCACTCCAATACACACTGAGTAACTGCACTCACCACTCCAATACACACTGAGTAACTGCACTCACCACTCCAATACACACTGAGTAACTGCACTCACCACTCCAATACACACTGAGTAACTGCACTCACCACTCCAATACACACTGAGTAACTGCACTCACCACTCTAATACACACTGAGTAACTGCACTCACCACTCCAATACACACTGAGTAACTGCACTCACCACTCCCATACACACTGAGTAACTACACTCACCACTCCAATACACACTGAGTAACTGCACTCACCACTCTAATACACACTGAGTAACTACACTCACCACTCCAATACACACTGAGTAACTGCACTCACCACTCTAATACACACTGAGTAACTACACTCACCACTCCAATACACACTGAGTAACTGCACTCACCACTCTAATACACACTGAGTAACTGCACTCACCACTCTAATACACACTGAGTAACTGCACTCACCACTCCAATACACACTGAGTAACTTCACTCACCACTCCAATACACACTGAGTAACTGCACTCACCACTCTAATACACACTGAGTAACTGCACTCACCACTCTAATACACACTGAGTAACTGCACTCACCACTCTAATACACACTGAGTAACTGCACTCACCACTCTAATACACACTGAGTAACTACACTCACCACTCTAATACACACTGAGTAACTACACTCACCACTCCAATACACACTGAGTAACTGCACTCACCACTCTAATACACACTGAGTAACTACACTCACCACTCCAATACACACTGAGTAACTGCACTCACCACTCTAATACACACTGAGTAACTACACTCACCACTCCAATACACACTGAGTAACTGCACTCACCACTCTAATACACACTGAGTAACTGCACTCACCACTCTAATACACACTGAGTAACTGCACTCACCACTCTAATACACACTGAGTAACTACACTCACCACTCCAATACACACTGAGTAACTGCACTCACCACTCCAATACACACTGAGTAACTGCACTCACCACTCCAATACACACTGAGTAACTGCACTCACCACTCCAATACACACTGAGTAACTGCACTCACCACTCTAATACACACTGAGTAACTGCACTCACCACTCCAATACACACTGAGTAACTGCACTCACCACTCCCATACACACTGAGTAACTACACTCACCACTCCAATACACACTGAGTAACTGCACTCACCACTCTAATACACACTGAGTAACTGCACTCACCACTCTAATACACACTGAGTAACTGCACTCACCACTCTAATACACACTGAGTAACTGCACTCACCACTCCCATACACACTGAGTAACTACACTCACCACTCCAATACACACTGAGTAACTGCACTCACCACTCTAATACACACTGAGTAACTGCACTCACCACTCTAATACACACTGAGTAACTGCACTCACCACTCTAATACACACTGAGTAACTGCACTCACCACTCCCATACACACTGAGTAACTACACTCACCACTCCAATACACACTGAGTAACTGCACTCACCACTCCAATACACACTGAGTAACTGCACTCACCACTCCAATACACACTGAGTAAGTGCACATCTTTTTAAAATTTATTATAAATTACTATTGTATTTTCTTCTAATCATTTATCATCTTTAGATAGATGATCTTTTTATCATTATCAATCGACTATTATAATTATGATAACTTCATTCATAATAAAAATACACAGAGAAATAAAATAGGCAATTCATTAAGGTTGTAACAATATGCTTTAAAATCATAGATCTTAAGAATATCACAGACGAAATGAAATGGTATCGAATGCTATATACCGCTGGTGTAGAACCATTCAATACTCTTTAATTCTCTCCGTCTGTAATGTATTCAGAATCTATGATTTTAAAATCATTTTGTCACAACCCTAGGTATGACTTTTCAATTGGTTCATCTCTCATATTTAATTAACTAGCTACCTTCTAATCGTTAAACAATTAATTCTTTAATAGAAGGATATTGAATGAAAAGCAATTAATATTTCCAAATTTAATGCCAACTTATAAAATGCATACGATGTTTGCTAGTAAAAAAAGAAGATGCTTGACAATAAATAAAGAGCTGTACATATATACGAAGCTTTAGTTCAATGCACCAATCAACAGATACTTTAATTGATAAGTCCTATAACTTGATACAAAAATAGACATCCAACATGAAACCTAACGACACTGTATTTCGGTTAGAGCGTACACAGTGATCAAGCCGCTTAATACGACTTCACAGATCGCCTTTCTATCTTATAACGATCAGCCGATTAGTCGAATTAGACGATCATGTTTATACAGTGCATATATACCTATATAGTATGTATATATAATATAGGTATATACATACCCATACATTTATTATTCGTAACATCTATTAATATTAATTTAATCACTTAAAATAATAGTGAGCGTCATACCTATTATATATAACGTAATATAGAATAGGTTATATACTACCCAATTAGATGACTAATTGGGTACCTATAATATATCTATTTTCAATATAAATAATCCAATTTCCCTTACAAAATATACAATATAATTTGGACAAAGATATAGGAAGACACAATAGTTAGTTAATCATATAGCCTATTTGATATATAAATTTATGTAATCATTTTTGATAATTTTATTTTACTTAAGTCACTAATGAAATGATAAGTGGCAAAAGTCCTACAAGTTTACCCATAAGAACTAAAATATCTAATATACAACAAATATTAAGCAAGAGGAAACAGTATCAACAACAGACAAAAACAATATAACATAAATGATAATTAGAATTTAATCAATTTATATAGAGTAGCTATACTACATAGTGAGATCATACGCAACTAACATATATTGGAAAAGAGTTTATAACTTCCTAACTTATTTTAAATAGTTTCATAAAAGAGAAATCCTGAATTTAGTTATTTTACAGCAATTAATATACATAATCCATAGTAATTTAAGATCACTAGTTAAAGTAATTATCAGAGAATTTACGTTTGAAAATTGTTGGTAATAAAAACATTGATTTAGGTACAATAAATTAGAGTTACTTATTTGTCTATATATCCAATAAACATAACATCATCTGAGTATCTAATAGTATTACATCGATACCAACTATTTTCTTTACACGTAAGGTTGGAGATTCACAGAAAACGGAGGGCCTAAGAGTTTTAATTTGGGACTGAAGTAAACGAATAAAAATGCCAACTTGTTGCAATTTTCTTAATAAACTATTATAAGAAATTAACCAATATATCTATATTTGAATTAGTTAGAGAAATGTAATTTAGTGGAAGACTAATGAATTTAGCAATTTCAAAATTTCGGTCAGAAATAATTAATACAAATCAGTTGATAAAACTAGCAGAAGATCGAGAATTGTGACAATATGCTTTTATAATCATAGATCTTAAGAATATCACAGACGAAATGAAATGGTATCGAATACTATATACCGCTGATGTAGAACTATCCAATACTCTTTAATTCTCTCCATCTATAATATTTTAGGATCAATTATTTTAAAATCATATTATCACAATCCTATTGATTATGTTTTGGCCTATCAAGATGGTAAACATTTATCCAGACTAAAGTTGGTCCAATAGGGAATTGTTGAGTGAGGTAGTGAATCTAGAAATAGAAAGCTAGTCCTAGGTTAGCTTGAATTGCGCAAACTTCAATTCATTGCGCAAATTAGTTACAAATAAATACAATTCTATATATCTATAATATACAAAAATATGTTCAATCTCTTCCTTATTTGTCGTTAGGTACATTCATGCTAAATAGATTTCCACGTCCAATTGGTAGCTATACACCGATAGACTACTATTTTTAGTTAACCAATAAAATATACATAAATAAGTAGAGAATAGAGTTAAAATTAGATATTTTATCAGTCAAACAGTTACCTAGTAAATTATAATATCGAAAGACAGTGAGTAGCGATAAGAAAACTTAATATCATCAGTTAAAATATAGCTAACATAAATATAGAAAATATAAAGTTTGTACAATCATATTTTTAAGCCCAGGTGTATAATAACAAATAATTAATATAGATTACTATCAATAAGAATTATTTAGAAATAAGGTAAACGAAGATATTATTTTAATCATTAAAAATGATTAAAATACATCGATAATTGGAAGAGTGAATTACTGATATAATATTGGTAGACAAAGTCACATACCTAGCTCAATTAAAAACCAAGTTAAATTGTATTGTAAAGGCTTCGTGTTAAACGACTGCTATCATATACTTATAAAAATACGTATGCTCATAAAAATAAATTTCTCACTATAAAATATAAGTCTTAGTTGATCTACTTATAGGCACATACAGCACAGTAGGTATACACTGATGAGTGTGGACTATTAGAAGCTAACATTGATTCATTGCCTAGTAAAAAGATGATTACATTGATTCTATAGGAGAAGCAGTGATCGACAATCGGGCCCCACGAAAATTGGGCCCAATTGTCGGTGCACCAGTAGAAGCTGCGGAGAGTGAGAAAGTGGCTAATGTGTCCATCAGGAGAATGGGTTCTGAATCTACCAATTACAGGAGGATAACACTTAAACCACAAGCTAACAGGAGGATATACCCACCAGATAACAGGAGGATAGCACTTTACCCATCAGCTAACAGGAGGATATACCTATCAGGTGATACTCCTAACTGGTGGAGTGCGAGCGCTTTCTCTTCCAGCAGTCAGGATCCACTCTCTTCATGGCCTCTGCCTGGATCCTTGCCTCTGTGTTTATTTTCTCCCTCTCATGGTCCGGAAGACCTTTCCATGTGGCACCCAGAAGGACACTGATAGCCCTAGAATAAAGTTTGCAGTCAGAATATTTACTTTAACATTGATAAACCAAAGATTTACGATAGTAGTTGCATAGCACAGTAAAGCATTACAAAATGTGGGAAAAGTTGAATTAAAATGCCAGATTAAAATACATCAAAAGGTATCAAGAATATATTAATCTCAATCTTTTCAAGAACAATAATGGAGAAATATTTAGTCTTTTCCAAATAAGGGTTTATTTATTTAATATATGTTCTTATTTTAAACTGTATTATTTTTGCTCCAATGTTTTCCAATAAAATATCAAAAATATGTTGTAATTGTGGGCTAGATAGTGAACATAATGTTGAATAAATATAAGTTTGTAAAGATAAAAATAACAAAATGGAATCAACACTTGCGAACATGCAGCTGGCGGACCACGAATAGCGCACCTGTTATCTTTCCCTGGATGTTGTTGAATGAGTCTGAGGCGATGGTGCTTCGCGAACAACATGAACCCGTTCATGGGTCTACGGGGACGTGCCTGAGAGGAGCCAGAGGGAGTCGTCTCTGTTGGGAAACCTATAAAATTAGAAATGCAATTTAGAATAGAGTTAATAAAACCTGCAATCGGATCGACCATAATTAAAAACAATTGGAACGTCGTCCTTTTAAACCTATACATTGGCTAAAACACTAAAACCTGTACAATTGAATTTCTTGTTAATATACAACAACAGTAAGTAAAATTTAGAAATTGAAGTACACTGTTTTCTAGTTAGAACTTTGAAGCATTTAAAGGATTTAGTCCACGATCACACACCTTGTGGACATCTGGAGGATACTTTCTTAGAGGGAGAAGCTGGTGGGGATAGAATGACACTACGGTTCAATGACGGGTGGCTTCCAACGTAAGGAGTGGGGGGAGGTTGGTACGTGGAGATTTCACTAACTGGAGATAGTTTGGAAAAACTTGGATGTGAGGGACGTGGATCGTAAGACGGCGAACTCTGCGGGAAGGTGTCGTCGCTGAAATCGATCCTGAAGAAAAAAAAACATTTTGAAATTCTAGCATAGATAATAAATCAGTTATATTTTCCCTGAATTCTTTTAAGGATGCTATATCGACCAAAAGAGATAGGATACCTTCTGAATGCTTCTGCTACAGAATCAGCTGATGTGTTATTGAGTTGGTGGAGACTATAAACATGATGGGGATTGGAGGAGGTTTGAGATGGGGTGTGAGTGGGGGGAGGTGTTACACAGACATCTCCTTCTGACAGTAGACAGCATGCTATTCCGTAAATTCTCTCACATTCTTCTGGTTGAAAACTGCACCAACCTGAAATTGGAAACGTAATTAAAAACAGCCCGTCCTAAATTATTTCTTTGGAAAGACATATTTTTTAAATAATTGATTCTCTGCTTTATCAAATTGTCTCGTTAGTAGTAGCTACCAAAATAAGTTAATATTAATTAAATAATGGTAGATTCCTAGTTCGCGTCCCTATTTCATTTCGGGACGCGAACTAAGAACCGATCCAATTAACCCCTTCCTAGTTCACGTCCCTAATTGATTTAGGGACGTGAACTAGGAATGGGGTAATCGTAAACGAATGATTTTTTTTATCGTGATAACCATTTAAAAACAAAAACAAGAGTATATATATTTGTTTTCCAAAACGATATTCTTTAATTTGCTGCATTTCAATTTCAAATATTTAATTTTTGGTATTATTTATATTTTTGTAGTTAAGATACAAAATTTTCTGTCAATTAATATTTATTAGTGAAATATATTTTATAATTAAATTTAAGAAAAAAATAATTTAAAATACCCCAATCCTAATTCACGTCCCTAAAGGAAATATGAACGTGAATTACTAATTTACCCAATTAATTATAATAAAAGATATCTATATCGATACCAAACTTTAAAAATAATCGAATGATTTGCAGTGCTTGATAACAAGTTGAAAAGTATTTACATTTTTAAAATAAATAAGTTGCTCTACGGTACTTCATTTTGTTTTTTTAAATTCCTATCTGCTTATAACTAAAAAAAATTAATTAAATGCGAGTTCTCGTACCTTTTTTATGGACGAAGAAAGGATGGTTGGCAGGTGCCAGAGCTATGATATCCTCCTGAGTGGAATTCACGGGTCTAAAATAGAAGCGTGCAATGTGGTCCTCTGGTCCCTCTATTCTCTCGCCCATTTGAGCCGCAGAAAGGCACTGGAGCAGCAGTACCCCATTTGGAGCATAGACCTCCGCAGTGCTTTTCTCCAGTAGAGCCAATTCATCACTCAGGCGCCCATTAGTTACTTGAGGCTGCGGAGAAAAGGCAGTTAGAAAAAACTAGTCGGTACGAAGAACAACATGCTGAATATATAATTAGGTTAAGATCACCACGTTTATAAGAAAGTTACATAATAATAAAAATATATAAAAAACTTAGTAATTTTAAAATGATTATATGATAACACCAAAAAATGAAGCATTATTGTGAAAAAATAAAATATTTAACTATACTAATCATGTATATACAGAATAAATGACAACACAATTGAGATTTCTTTTAAAGGTAAAGTCGATTTCACAGTCAAAACACTTTGTGGCATTGAACGTCCTTGGCACCTTCCATATTAGGATAAGATGCTCCTGGGTAATTAGGTAGCTGGAGTGTAACTTATCACTGGATTACCTCATCAACGATTATTTTAAAATGAATTAAGCGATGGGGTTTCCACACAAGACTCATTTTATTAACGGTAAGTACTATGTTGGGCGTAGTAGCCCATATCTCAAGAGTCTCCTTATTTTGACACAGAGTCGTATTAGGTGTGTCTTACTACACTCAATGAATGAATGGGTGTTGACAGCTTAACTGCCGTCAACAAACGCTTCTGTTCGCATTGCAATGATCATTATACCTAAAGAGGAATCGAGAACGAAAGGAGGATTCTATCTGAGGAATATTACTACTGAAGATGGGTCATATTTAAGGACTATTATAGATATTCTTACGTGTTGTTCTCCTTCCTTCTTGATAACGAAGTGCACTCTGACACCTGCTAGAAGTACGCTCCAAACTGTTGGTACTGAGGGGTAAAATGGCAGCGCAGGGGTTTCATAGGAGATCTCCTCTTGCCTGTAGTCGGCATGTTCCTCTGCATACTCCTCATCTTTTATCCTATACAAACCAGACGAGTGAGGCCTGCTCTCTACTTCTTCATGGACGTACAGACCGCTAGAGTTTGTAATGTGTTCTTGTTTGACATAGGACATATTGCACATCTGATTATCAATCTCCGTACACTGCTGATTGCTGTTTTTCAGAGCTGTTGAGTAGTGCTGATAGGTATACTGTGTATGGGGATATCCGT
This sequence comes from Caprella mutica, assembly GCA_947561585.1. Taxonomy (NCBI): domain Eukaryota; kingdom Metazoa; phylum Arthropoda; class Malacostraca; order Amphipoda; family Caprellidae; genus Caprella; species Caprella mutica. The sequence goes on along the minus strand of CANNZV010000572.1, from coordinate 26,554 downwards.
GGTAACCCTCGGTAATCATCGCCTCAGTTTCTAGCTCTTCTCTGGAGGAGCTGAGGGAGGATGTAGATGGGTGTGACGGGGCTGGTGAGAGTAGAGAGGAAGGAATTCCCGTAGCTGTGGAAGATAGGTTCAACGGGCCGGAAGATTGCATGCTTCCCTCTGAGAAATTGAACCTGCTGGTTAGAACTGGTATCGCCGAGTGAGGGTGAGGCGTGTGGGGTGTATGAGGAGTAGGAAGACCCGCTATGCGGAGGGAAGAGTTGGAGCTGGATTTGGTGTAAGAGTAATCGTCAGCTGGTTCATACTCTTCGTCTTTAATTGTGGTTATGGTGGAACTAAGAGCAGTGTTGATGGTTGAGTTGGAAATTGTTAACTGGCCTGGCTGTGACGACCAACTAAAAGCTCTGAGAATAGAAAGAAATAATCATAAAAATCACACATAATGAATCAATTTAGTAAAGTTTTGATATTGTTAAATAATTACCGTTTTCTTAGAGGTAAATTTTTTTGCAGGAGAGGGGACTTTAAACTGGGTGAAGTTGGCAGTTCTACTCCATAAGATTGGATGTGTGCTGGATGGGGGATGTAGGGGGTCTGAAGCCCTTGGTTCTGATGGTCCAGGGTGCGTTTACTAAGGTCCAGTGGTGGAGGGACGGGTTTCATCTGAACACAGAGTTTTTGTGATTAAATATTACGAGAAATATTATTTAACCATTTTGATCAATTTTTAAATAATAAATGATGCATGAATACTTAATTTGATTGTATATTCACCTTTCTCCTGATGCTCAGGTCCCTGGGCTGGTCCGAAGGTGATGTCTGGGGGGGTTGGATGAGAAGTGTCGCCCCTACGAGACTGTCGAGGGGCACGTCAGGAGACATTCTTTCCTCCATGTCGGTCATTGTCAGTGAATTAGATAACGAAAATAAAGTTAAATTAGAAGGTTTTAAATCTGCGAGAAAATGATATAATTAATGAATTTTATTGCTTATTTGTTTGAAGAAAATTAATTAATGTTTGTTTTACTTAATTTAAAATTAATTAAATATGTTGATTGTTATTTTTACATAATTGATTTTTTATGATTCCTTTTGTTTGATATTTAACATAACATAATTGATTGCACATTTATTAACTATGTTTTGCAGGCACTGGTATCTTAAACGTCGAGAGTCCACTAATAGATACAAAGGAAGTTATCAACCAAACACTTTTAACCTACCAACCAATGGTTGCACTAAACAACCAATACAACCATTGCACTAGACACTGTACAACATAGGAATTAAAGAATAAATAATCACGAAGGCTTAGGAAAATTATATATTAATATATGTAAAAAGGTTGTAATTCTCATAAAGTTATTTTATAGTGAAGATAAATGCTAATAAATTACAGTAAATAATCTACACTGTCATTCTGTTCACTTTATAATCAATCAATTCACAATAAATTAAATGATCATTTTAAAATAAAGAAGAGGCTGTAGCTACCAACATGTGTTGAGTCACTAATCATAATAAAATATTAAAGTTGTGCTACCATTTAAAAATACACTGAGAAAGATGGTGTGCCACAGACTGTTGCTAGGATTTGCTAAAGTGATGTTAGTTAGTTGAGTTAGAGTGTAGGTACTCTGTACCATGAGGTGGTGGGATGAAAGCAAAGTGTAAATGGAGTCAACGAGGAGCACTACTGACACTCGACCTCACAGCACCGCTCTCCCTTTACTACTAACTGCTAGCCAAACTGAACATAATTTAGAGATGATGCCTACCTATCTACTTACTATTTGTAGATACAAATAGCCACTCAAAACGCACATAGATATTGCGATGAGCAACAGCTGACTATGGCACATTTTCATAAGGCCTGCACATACAATTGTGTGAAGACATTTGATGGTGAGCGATATCTAAGAAGAGTTGTAAATAGGTTTGATTCGTGGAAGTGTGATCATTTGATGGCTGTGTGGCTCATAAAGTATATACACGTCCTTGCCACATAAACTGATGGGGATATAATGTAGGAAATGAGTGAAATCTAGTGGATAAATGTATGACCAAATGTTTGCTTGAGTTCTAGCTAAATTGGCTACATGGCATCTCAAGGCCGTTGAAGGCAACATTGCAAGCTGCGAAATAGACTCATTTTGGTGTTTGCTCTACAGTGTATCAAAGTTAGCACTTTATGCAGCATGGCAACTGCCACAGTAACGTCTTTTCTAGTTGCTAAGATAGCGCTAGACTATCCTAGTCACATCTCTGCACGTTATCTACCAATCTAGTTCATACATTGTACCTAGGATGTTGATCTACTGTTGGCATAACAATACTCAATCCTTGAACAGGCTGACAACGTCAATCTCTAACCAGGAGTATCGTAAATTTAATATTCCGCCTTTTAGCGTTAGAATGGTTTTGTTTTTATGTGGTGCAGTTAGAATGACCTTGCATGGTAAATTGGTGATGCATCTTGGGCACCGTCCGTCCTTCTGATCTCGCGGGGCGATGACCTCTCCGCTGGTGCGCATCGCTTCCAAATGTGACGCAAGAGCCGCTCTCTAATCACGTAAAGAGGGGGAACAGAAATGGAATAGTTAAGTGTATGTTTTGAAGTGATGTTGAATTAGTTACTAACTAAGTATTATCACAACAACAATTTTTATTGGGTTCTTTGGATCCAAACTGAAAAAAAAAGAAATACATCAATGATTTGCACATTAGAATATATAATAGCATTTAACCAATATATGAAATTAATTGAGGTAGCCGAGCCGTGTATACTACGTCGTAACTGTAAAAAGTTTGTAAAAAAGTGGAAAATGTCTCTACAAGCGAAAACTATGCCTAGTCATGATTAAGATTGTAACAATATGCTTTTAAAATCATAGATCCTGAAAATATAGACAGAATTAAAGAGTATTGAATAGTAGTATTCGATATCATTTCATTTTGTCTGTGATATTCTTTGAGATGTATAATTTATAAAGCATATTGTCACAACGCTAGTTTTGAAATTATCGGCCAATTTTATTGAAAGCATAAAAAATTAATTAGGATCATTGAACATGCTCTACAATTTATATAGCAACTAAATTGGTGTCTGGTTTGGTTATTGTAGCAATTTACGAAGGAGATAAATTTGGCCTACACGCTACAAGCTTTTTCTGAATTCAAGCAATTAATTGCAAGAAAATAACCATTGAGGTTTTAAACAACTACAACTGTGGTAATAAATCTCTCCTAATTAAAACTATATTTATTTAGATTAATGATCCTGATTATAGATAGGCAGAAAGGTATGGTGGGGCCATAGAAGATTGAGAGGGAGGTATGGTGGGGCCATGGAAGATTGAGAGGTAGGTATGGTGGGGCCATGGAAGATTAAGAGGGATAGTTATGGTGGGGCCATAGAAGATTGAGAGGGGAAAGGTATGGTGGGGCCATATATGATTGATAGGGATAGACTGATAGTTATGGTGGGGCCATAGAAGATTGAGAGGAAGGAATTATAGTGAGGCCATAGAAGATGGAGAGTTGGGAGTTATAGTGAGGTCATAGAAGATGGACAGGGATAGTTATGGTGGGGCCATAGAAGATTAAATCGGGTCCCTCATGAGCATCGACGAAATGACTAATTAATTAATATTTTCAATTATATTACTATTAGAAATAAATATTTTTCCGTATTCTAGTAAGACTCATAAATAGAAAAAAATGTTGAAAACTGCATTTATATTAGAAATGTGAGTACCGAGTGAATCGAATATAAGAAATATATATAATTAATAATCATCATTTAACTTTTATTTTAATTATTTATTTTAATTATCCGTCCGATAACTCGGAACTTACCTTATATGTTTCAGGTGAGACTGAAGTGGAATAATTTATTTATTATTGCAAAAGCTTATTATTAATAATTAATTAATACATACCTAATAATCTTCTCTAATGAACTAATATGTTTATTATGGTATTCGTGTTCCATGTTTTTTTTTATTGTGTTTCTCTTTTATTTCACATCTTATCCAGTTTTCATTATATATATCTCTACTATTGTTTTATATATATTATATTCAATTTTAATAATATTTCTACTATTATTTTACATTGTTCAATACATATTCTTTAATATAATACACTTTAAAGATCATCTCATAATTTTAAAATATTTTAAATCTCCAATATTGAAAAGTATGATCTAAAATATATTAAATTTTAGTTGTTCTTGGAGGGTAATTTAGTCACCATAAAATAATGTGTTTGATACACTATTTTCATTTAAATATCTAAACTCTTATCTATAACCTGTTATTTTATACCAAGGAGAATACTTTGAAATCATTACACTTATTATCCTTTATCAAATCGATCGTTAGCCTTTGTACCAAAGTTTTAAGAAGTGAACGTCCTTATTGAAGGACATTCCTAGATCAAATGAAGGTCTTGTTGAAAAAATAGAGCAACATGCGATTCTTCGCTACAATTTAGATGAAATAGTTAGATTAGTAGTTTGATATAGTTAAACAGTGGCAGAACATGATTGCCAAAATAACGTTCCAGTAGTTTGTTCACCATTATCTATTTCTTAGAACTACCTAGGCATCCTACTATAATTTCTATACGGTCTGTTAACCAAGTGATAGTCTCTATGTACGTCTCACCTATTCTATTTCCTCATTTCTATTGAAAATTGACACATTTACCGCTCTGGTTTCCTCCAGTTGTCCTTCAGAACCGAAATCCTAGTGACCACAATTCTCCTGCAAATAACCAATTTCCTAGAAAATTGCCTGGGTTTCACGGGTGTAATGTCAGAGATATTTGCTTGTTCCTGGGGATTAGCTCTTGCGAATGATGCCTATTATGTAGAATTACAGCGAGTATACTACGTGCGTATCTTCCGATAGCAGGAAACCGAAGAATTGCGGAAGACGGAGTGTGAGGGACCGTATCCATGTCGCACTAGGAATCACAAATCTTTTTAGACAAAAATTAATTGTCTAAAATTATATATTTCAACATTTAATCAAGTCTGATTGATATGTTTACTGATTATATTTACTACTTTATTCATTTTCTGTAATTTCTTTTATAAATCTGTTTCAATTTATCGAATTTTGAAAACATAGGTTTGGACACTGCTCAGTGTTCATTTACTTCTAATTTAGATACAGTATGTTTACCAGTTTCTATCAAATTTATGAACCGTTGCACAACAGATAGCTTAATTCAATTCATATCATTTCAAATCTTGTTAGTTTTCTATCATAATTTTGTTGTAAGGCAGGCAGGTACCTATCGACCGGAGTGCCTAATAATTAGACCCAAACCGGTAATATCATTTAGTATTGGAGTTCAAACTGCCCCAATAAATTAGCAATAAGAATATTTATTCTTCATAGAATATTTTATGCAAATTTTATTCTCAATTAAATTGAGATCAATTTATGAGAGCTAAATTGAGTTCTAGCTGCTCTACCTACCTATATGTGTTGCAAATGCTGCTGGACAAAATAGGCCAATCATAATACCATGTTCTTTGAGCCTAAAATTGGAAGTCTAGCAACCAAGACATGCCATGTTTGAGAGTGTGAATGCATTATTGCATTAACTCGAACCAAAATTAACTTGGAGGAACTATAGAACACTTCACAACAAATTTTAAAATACGTTTAGGTACCTGATCGTACCTAACAGAGTAATAAGGAATGGTAAAATTATGCAGATAATGTATGGCATTAAATAACCTGTGGTTATAATTACTATCATTATTTCTTATTGCAATCAAGCAGTTTCCTACGAACTGTCCTTGAGAAATGTTCTAAACTACACTTCTGACCAAGAAGTAAAATGTGATGGCTGTCTTAGTTACATCTGCATAGTTATTAACAAGTCACCGATGCAATTGACCTATTCCAGAAAATAGTGTATGATCTGAAATCGACTTTAGTAGAATCTATAGTAAACTAAATTCGTTAAAAGGTATATTATCATTAAAAAAATTCAGGATACTATGGCGAAACATGTAGCCTCGTCAGTATACCTATGTGGAAGTTCCAGTCGAGTAACCACGAAAATGCGCGTTTGACGGTAGAGTAAATTTGAAAAATACACTCTTAATTGAATAGCTCTTCTATTTTGTAGTTTAAGGAATCACCAAATAAGTATAACTTGAAGAGTCAGTTTGTTTAGAGGTTAGTTATCTCTGGAGTTGATAGTACGTGGTTGCTTTAGTTAGTTACTGTATAGAGGTATAAGGTAGGGAAATAACCACATGCAAGTTCGTACCGACGGTAAAGTCAGCCTCGGGCGATGCACCTGCAAACCTACCGGAAATTAGTGCACAACCGCCTGCATGATATTGTGTCCGAAATAAGATATCTAGTCAGGTAATTGCGGTACAGTATGTCTGTACGTGGAAGACTTTCTTTGGGTAAGTAATCGGTCTACAAAGAAGAGAATGACACAAGATCCTCGTTATTTGTTTTCACTGTTACTTAATTTTTAATATATTTATTGCAAAGTATATTACTTTAGTAGCTTTTCTCTGACCTACTCGAATGCAGAAGATTTTGAAAAGGAGCTTGTTGTTCTTGAGCTAATAATGCGGGTACATAATAAACGTCTGTCACTCAGTTCAGACATGTCATCTTCGTCACTACCGGGATTAACCACCTCCTTCCTATGAAGAACCATCTTACAAAACAGCTATTACATTTGCATTCAGTTTAGGTTGTTCACTTGAAAATATGAAGAAATGTCGTTGTTGCGTAAGCCTTACCTACCCTTTGTGGTTTCTTTTGCGGTCGGTGTAAATGAATTCGAAAGATTTCCGCCGAGAATCAGTTTCGATGGAAAAGCGACGGGTGAAGCAATTAGAAGATTGCGTCATTTATAACCAACTGACCAGGACGTTACGTAAATGATATTATCTATAGATGCCTATGCTTGCTTACTGCGTAGTGCTGTACTTTATTTTCATTATTGCTTATATCGTAAAAAATGATATGGAATATTCTAGTGTTGATAAGTAGCATTACTAATTAGGATCTAATAACTATAAGCTTTATAATGGCGTACACTCATCTTTTGTTTTCGTAGTTGTAGGTAGAATAAAAAGCTTTGTCATCAGCAGGAAATAAGTATGAGTTATCAGTGAGTGTGTATCAATTAACAGCACAGGTGCACCTGCTTCTAATGAGTGCAAAAAATAACAATACTCTATATAAACAACTACATAGGCTGAACTTTAATTAAAATTTCAAGGACTTCTACATACAGTATAAACAATGCTATTGCTAAAATGTTGATGAACTATGATGATATTACACAAAACCTAGGTTAGAAAATCATGAATAATCATCCATTTCCTTTAGAATCTTCATAACTAGCAATAATGTTGCTAACTTCATTAGCATGAGCCATCACATGTGACACGTTCATTGAATCATTACCACAAATATGTTTTGCAGCAGAAGGGATAATCCCCTGAAAGCATTTATATATATAACTGCTATGATTACCTCATGATAATGTTATGATCATTATCAATTACCTCATGACAAAGGCACGTACGGACAACTGTACAATGGTTGTCATGTGGTTATTGCTCCGTAATTAATTAAATTATAAGGTGGAGTCAACTGTGTGTCATCACTTCACAGAGAAAAGCTCTGACTCATAACTAATCGATGCAAAAGTTACTATAAATGATGTCTGGTTTCAGCAGTGACGTCATGGCATAAGTATTTTGCTGAGTGGGCTTTTATTTCATCAGGTATGTCCGGGTACAAAGGGGTAGGTAGACCAGAAAAACTTTCAACTGATGTTCTCATTCATGTCTGATTGTTCGAATTAATTGATTATGGAGATAGTCTCAAAAGTGTGATACACTAAAAAACAATAGTTTGAAAAGGATTTAAAGCATTTGAAATTATCAATGAAAGAATCAATATAAAAAGTGAAGTTCTTTACCTCCTTTACACATCAGATAACAAATTTCAAGTTCTGAAATCTGAAAGATCGTGTTTCACAAAGATGAATAGGATACGAATCTAGATTTAAGAATTTAATGTTTTACAGTACATTTGTGAAAAATGTTCATCTTTTTGTACTTACTATTAATAGAAATTAATATTTTTTATACATTCTTTTTATAAAAGTAGATGTGTTCCCAGGTGCTTGAATTAATTTATTGAAATCAGTGCAAAGTAAAGATAGAAATTGTATGGCTATACAGTATGTTGCAGATGGTTGCCACAGTGTAGTGTGTGGTTCTGAACACTAATCTAATTGCTATAAACTTATTCAGACCACTTTATACTTGGCTAAGGTTATCTAACTTCATTAAATATTAAGCTGTCGGATAGGGTAGTGTTGATTGAGTGTTATTAGTCCTGCGGTTGCCGGCCATTGGGCAAATATACCTACCTACTAGATCACAATTTGGCAAGTCATCCATAATGTGGAATATGGCTTCCAGCGCTCGTCACTATGGAAAGGTATCAATCAACCCATAAATTCACTTAATTAAATAAAAAAAATGAAAAGGACACACGAAAATATAGTAAACAATTATCCGAAACAGACATGATAAATTGCATTCTATTGTTTCTCCAAGATATATATAAGTAAATTTTCAATAAATGTTCGTTTAAAAAAATAATATTTGCATCCAACATCTAGATTTAAAGTTTAAAGAACTCAAATTCGTGCTTGATATTTCCATTGAAGTAATTTCATCTAATGAATAGAAATTTGAATATTTTTTTGTGAAGTTGGGTTATATCTAATCAATTGATAAATGTGGACTGAAGTATTCCATTATTTTACCAGCTTTATAATTTTGGCAAGTCATAGCTATAGAATTGCAACTATAAACAATTTGTTCTGTAAAAATATATGAAAAATTGCTGACCACAAAACTGGCATCGATCTGCTCTTTAACTTATCGAATGTTTTGCCTGTTATTTTCCTTAATGAAAAGCTTCTAATTTATTTCTAAAAACAATGTCATTCTCACTGACATTTTCGAATGCAGATAAACTTTCAATCCACAACGTACCAATTTAAACGAAAATAAGAAACTGAATTCAGGTTGAAGTTGAGAAAAATAATTAGAATTGTTCCACCGAATTACATGTTATTCGACATCAAAGCTTTGTTTTCAAAAATTTTTTTAATCCCGTCAAAAATTGGGAATATGGAAAAACCGCCACGTTATGGTAAAACCGCGGACTGAAATATCACAGCATTCTTTGTTTTGAACTTATTAAAATATCATAAATACGCAGGCAAAAATTTTAAACCAGAAATAATTTAATGATCACATAAACAATGTCAATCGGTCTAATTGTAAATTAGGTTATTTTCGATGCTACCTAAGGGTTGTTTTTTGTAAACTAGATTTCGAAGGACGTTTAAAATATATGTTATTGTTATCAGTATGATTTAATTCTATTAGTGTAGCTTCTCTAAATATCAATGATCAGAACCCCAACTCTGTTTTCCGAATTATAAATTCATTATAGAAAATTATGCCTAATTGATATGCCTAAAATCAATAGTAGTTTCAATGTCAAACATTAGAGATGCATCAAATTACTTAATCTAATAATAGAGAATGTGTCTAAGCATTACCTAGCTAATGAGAATATAGGTATCATTACCTAGGTAGGTATTCTGTACCTAGAAAGTGAGAGTATCTATCACTACCAAAGTAGGTATTCTATACCTAACCCAGGAGAGTATAATATCATTACCTAGGTATGTATCCTGTATCTAGGTAAGTATTCCGTATCTAAGTAGGTATTCTGTACCTAGCTGATGAGAGTATGTATTATTGCCTATATAGGTAGGTATTCTGTACCAATGTAGGTATACTTTACCTAGCTAGTGAGAGTATGTATCATTGCCTAAGTAGATATTCTGTACCTAGCTAGTGAGAGAAGGCATCGTTACCTAGGTAGGTATTCTGTACCTTGCTAGTTTTGCTAGACTGCTTGACTACAACAGCGTCACAGGCTGCCTGTCATTTTTGTGAGGTATTGAATGTCTCCTCATGAAACGAGATATTATCTCTGTTGTTATCTCCACTGATAATGTTGATTACACCCACACACCAACAATGTGCTTATCGTTATCTTCCATTCGGTTGAGTGTGTGTGACACTTTAACCGATCACCATTTGCATTAGGCAAATTAGGTACGCTAAAAAAGCACACAATCTGCAAGGCGAAGAGCAATCATCAATATGTGCCATTGTTTTCAAGGATCTAACTAAGAATACAAAGTTCAGGGATCCTTTTTATGACTTCAATGAGATGATAATATGAGATCTAATATGTTATTAGTAATTGTACTCTTTGAATAGCAAAATTGGTTAAAATTGTAATATAAATATAGCTTCAGGCATAGTGAAGTGATAGACTGCGCAATAAACATTATATTGACTATTCTTCATTATTAGTATATACGTAATACTGTTACATAATTCACAATATTGTGACCTTATATCTCTCAAGATAGCTTATAATAAGTGCAGGTTTTCTAGTTCACTATTAAGAAATTTATTTTAAGGTAGTTGAGACATTTCAATTGAACTGTAATTTATTTAAAAAAATTCGAAGTGATGAAACTTCTTACTAGACTAAAATATCTTAACTTGTTTCCCGCCGATATTTTTAGAAAATACCTAATTGTGCTATAAAAATATGGAAAACCTAGGTAAAACCACTGAATTTCCCCAATGATACACTGTTCATTGCCTATTATTATATATTATCAGTGAACCGTTTTTCTATCAATCAATATGGATTGTTATCTGTACTAGTTAGTTCTCTCACGGGCTTATCAATGTTGTTAATAGCGACACTTACTGTGAAGAGATAAGAGTGTCTTTGTCAATTACGCGCCAAATGCAATGATGTAAGCTTTACCACACTTTGAAACATGGCCTTTCTTAGAAATTGATTGATGCTATTTCAAATCCATTTATTTATATTATACAGCTTCATGATAATATTATTATAAATAATTGGTTTAAAAATAACGTTATCGATATATGACGTAATATACCATAATTCCAATATTAGGATTTAAAATAATTCTTGGCGACCAAAGGAATTTAGAAAAAAGTGAGTAAATTATTCAGTATTTGAATTAGATCTTAATATTTATCTTAATGAAATCCACAAACAAGAAATCAACAAAATAAAACAATATTCAAAATAATAGCATAAGAAAAGACTAGCAAAATTCCTCATTTATTTATAAAAGGTTCAAAATATAAATAGAAAATAATTCAGCAGGTTATAATTGAGCAGAAAATTTTAATCTTTCTTTCTAAGTTCTAAGTTTACTACAGAAAAGGAAAAAAACGAGAAGAATATAGATGAGTACCAACATTCTATAGAAATGAGTCAATGACGGAAAGAAAAAGGTACATTGGTTACCTGGTCAATTTACAGCTGTAGGTATGGAACTCTAGATAATATTAATTAATAACAAAATAAAAGTGAAATTTCAATTAAAGACAGTTTTAATTTGGAAAAATAATTTGCTTTCGAATCTTCCCTGTATTCAATTAATTGATAATAAATTCATGCATAATTTAGTATGCATAGCCCATTCTGCAGAATAAGATTAATTGCTCCCCAAGAAATGTTGCAAAAACACTAGTTACCCATCATAATGCAGTTCTTAACACAGTGATTATTCATCAGTTGCTCACAAAGAATCTTGTAAAAATATCACCTATTATGCACAGTGGGAATAATGAAAAACTAATTGTTTGGTTTCTGTAAAATATGGTTAATACTTTTTGGTAAGTGGTGACAAGGTAGGTAGGTAGCTAGGTAGCATTTGGGTGGTTAATCCGGTCACACTTGCGACATCACACGCACAGCAGGGAACTCTCAACACAGTCTTTTGGCGTTCAAAAATATACTCTTAGTAAAGTCTTCCATCGGTGATCATAAATTGGGATCTACTTCCATCATGGATCTTCTTAGGCAATTACAGATCTTGCTCTTTTAAAGCTCTTAACAGATTATGACTGGTGAGCCGAGGGACTTTACGCGGATCAATTTAATATCATAATACCAACCATCTTTCTTTTATCTCGCTGTCTAATTCGATAAATTTAGCTAGGAAAATGTGTGATGAATTCTAAAAGAACTTTACTTAAGTAAAGAAAAACTATGGTAGTAAATATTCATTGCAAATCACTAATATGGTTTAGTCGCATTAGTGGCAAGAAAATCCTCTCCATTCTATAGGACTTAAAACAAGCTCGCATTCAAAATTCAGTCCAATAAATATTTAATTTGCCCAATGTCTTATACTTCATCTATTTACTTAACGGCTCAATATACGATCATGCTTAAGACTTTCATATTCGGTGCTAAAATTTTACGGCCATGTATGCATATTAATAATACTCCACACTACTAATACCCAAAAGAAGATTAACTTATGGAATTTACCGAGAGAAAACAGCTCAACGTTAGAGCCGATACGATTTTCTATACGAACAATGAAATAAACATTAAAAATATAAACCCATTATTTTTTTATTAAGCTATATCATCTAGCAACAGGTTCTGCTGAAACCCTAAGTAATAAGGAATCTCTTCGTCCCCTGTCAATAAGAGAACATATAATAATTCTTTAGGCATCCACCTGCCTCAAAAGATGCGTTTATTCAACAATTTGTCAGCGTTTTAAATTTTATGTCGGCTTAAGAGCGATTAAGAAGAGACTTATGGTTTTGACCAAACTTTATATATTTCTTAATTCTTATATGATCATTATTTATACTCGGCTTCGTTCTTAGATAACTGAGGTCTGATACTTCTTAACGAACGATTATAAAAGATAAACATATTTAATATTCTAAATTGCTTCATCTGATTCTTGATAAAACTGAAAAATTACGTAAAAGGCAATCCTTAAAAGGCGAGTCGGAAGCTAATCTTAGTACAAGAATCAGCTACTTAGAATACCTGAATAGATATATTGGCGGCACTTTATAGAAAACTCCAGTCAAACACGCATACTTAGGCTTAAATAGTTTATTTCCATACTTAGAGGGAATTATGTGGATATTTACTTATTATGAGGTAGTTTATAGACAGCTTTAGAGTTTTTAATATCTTGCTATAAAAAGGGGAATCCGGGATGCCAATCCCATACCTATGCAGGCTAAGTTGCATCGACTATTTTTCTCAATGAAAGTCTTGCTTATCACTAAATAGTTTGGCATTCATCCACGTATAGCTTTTAAGATGATTATAAATAATGTTAAGGCCAAAAGAACCAACAGTTATGCAATAGAAAAAATGTACAGCTAGAAAGTTATCATCATCCATGTGAGAAGAAACGAAGGAGATTGTTAAATTGGCAAGACTAATGTGTACTATATTTTTTTTGTGTTATTTTATAGTGATTATACGACAGGCTCTAAATTCTAACAGCATTTGCACCTCTGCACAGAAAGAACAAAGCCTAAGCCATAAACACCTACCAGTTTTATGACAATCCATTTTCTAGCATTGATCAGCTCATTTTCTGTGGCTTGTTTATAAATTGAGCAGCAAAGCGTCTTCTCGAGATGGCTGAAGAGATAGCAGGCGAGGAGCACAATTATTATTGACTCTGGCCCCAGGCTCTCAAACGAAGCGTGTAATTTTGACACCTCTCTCTATAATTTGGTCAGGGCACCAAGGCTACCTATACCATCTAGCAGTCCTAATTCCAGTTTGGCCAAGATTCCCCGTAGCGTCTGTAACCACATCAATATATCTTCTCATTTAAACAGTGTGTCATGATGACTGCTGCTTTTTTTGAGCTATACTTCGTGTCATATGAAAGTTCGCGCACAAATCTTCTTAAAAAAGGCCTAAGTTGTGTTTTTCATAATAAAGTGAAGAGTTTGTCATTTATTTTCAAGAGGTTCACCATATATGTGTACCGTCGCGATGACAAGCTAAATTTGTTTGCATGTAAGTATACCTATGCTATCACGGAGATCATTCTGCTGCCTTCAACTCGCTCCTTTTATTTGTTTTAACTAAATTCTACTCAACATTTTAAAGACTACACCCTTCTTGTTCGTTGATCCTATCTACAATTGGTTACAACTTCAACTTAACAATCTTTTATGTAGAGAGTCTAGGTATGTACTTGCCAACTCTTCCTTTTGTGCTACAAGGAACAAACGGACACTTATCCATTCAGAAAGAACAATAAATATCTTTGATCAATTTACTTAGAGTATTCATTCACTCTCTTTTTGCATATTCAACTTATCCTTACTACTTTTTTTCGGTTTAGACACATTAGTTGGATTGATGATATCGGCGTTATTCCTCTTCATTATCGTGGCAGATCAATTCCAGGCTAGGAACATTATTGAGATGGCTTATGAGTTTCTCTAGTGGTAGACATAAAGTCAACTGTGGCGCCAGCCAACGACGGCACCACGGGATGTAAATGTGACATAGGCATAAAAAATGGTTCCAAATGAATTCGTAAAGCTTTGTCCAATGCTAGTAATCATTGTCAAGAATGATACGAAACTTGTTTTTTATATAATTATATTGACGTTAGTAGCTAAAGTTAGACTTTCGCGCATACCTACAGTCTATGAAAATCATGTTTAATTAATTCTTACTACTCTAAATTCACTCCAACTTATTTGGATCTAGTTCATACTGCCTAGAACAAAGAATCTGATTTTTGAAAGCTAGGTAAAAGGAGGAAATAAGAAAACGAAATTACTTCATAGAAACAAGTGGACAAAGGAACCACCATAGAAAATATTATATCAATACCATCAAATACATTCATGTAGTTCTTCTATTACCTACTGAAATTAAATTAGATTTACTGTTTTCAGTTAACGTGTTCAGTTGAAAAAGTGTAAAAAATAATGAATCGCATATTTCTGCTGGAGAATTCAGATATGTATTAGACTGTAGGGTGAAACAAATGAGTCTTTTGATATAGGACTTTTATGTTGATTGATTATTTGAATGAATAAAGTTAGTTATATAAATATACTGTATTGAGTAACTTATATAGAAGTATCATTATAAAAAATAATAATTATCACATTATCCAATTTATGGCAGTTACAATGAAACTCGTTTATTTTTTTGTTAACAACGGTCTGATATATGTTTGCAATACCTATTCATATATGTAAATTCTGTTAGCAAATGAATCAAACTATGATAGGTATAAAATAAATAATAAAAGTGTAACCGACACTGTACTTATTTAATTGGATAATAATATTTGAATGGGTAGCCTAGTTGATACAAATATATAACACAATTATTTATGAGTAGATAGGTAATGTGAGATACCTTACCTTGTGGTGATCATATAGGTACTGATAGTTACCAATGAAGGTACTAATAGGTACCAATGTAGGTACTGATAGTTACCAATGTAGGTACTAATAGGTACCAATGTAGGTACTAATAGGTACCAATGTAGGTACTACTAGGTACCAATGTAGGTACTAAAGCAAGAAAGTAACTATGTTTGCTTTGTACTTTGACAACATTCAATGAAATTTAATATCTAGTGAATTGTCTGATACAATTGGCCCATTAGAATCAGTGCATATCCTGCTTTAAATTGACGTGAATGGTGTATAACTACTAGTCTGTATCTAACCCATATAGCAAAAGCTCAATAGAATCGTGTGTGCCCGGAAAAAAGATGTATAAAATAGGTTCATCTTTAAATTAGACAAATTAATCTCAATATATTTTAAGGATATCATGCTATTATAACATTTTTCTGAAGACAATAGGTGTGCAGAGGTGTAGCTAAATCTATTTCGATCTGTATCAGGTATGATGAATAGTGTTGACCACATTACAGCCAATGGCCTACCAGAAAATATAACTGAGTAGGATACCCTGGGGGCCTGGCCGTGATTACGTTCACAGTAACCCTTCAAGATTCAGGTCCAGTAAAAACAAACACGTCTATTGTTTTACCTAAAATAGGCAGCATACAGGGGCACAAAGGTATTAGCTACCTGGCGGGCATACAGCTTCATAAGGAGAATAACACGTCTATGCTCCCCTAAAGATCTTCACTTACAAATCATAGATTTCTATCTACCTTTCATGCTTTTAATAACATAATAATGTGTGTTTACTTTAAAGTGAAATACAAAATTTAGTCTAAGATATGGTAAAGGGGTGCGTAGTCCAGTAGCTGATTTGCTCCAGGTCATAACAAATGAAGGCAGCTGGAGCTAAGTAATATTCTATGGGGAGACCTTAATGTTAATAGAAGGTGGGAAGGGAGAGTGGGAGTCATAATGTTTGTGTACCTAGGCTTGCTACTGTTCTGCAGGATTGGCCTCAAGGGTTTGTTGTCGCAGCGGGGAACCTGCTCCTACTCTAAACCGACCACTCAACCTTGTCTAAATATCCAGCTAGAGATAACAAAAGGCATCATGCCCGATCTGATAACATTGATAGCCAGCCCTGTACAAATGCGTCGTGATGCTCATCAGAATAATTGTGTTTGTTTATGGGGGTATTACTTCACCTCTCTTTTGTACTTCACACCAAAAGGATTTAACACGTTTGATGATGCCAGATAACGCGCCTCTGCTTTGACCAATTCAAACGTAGTGATGGGTGCTGAAAGTGATACTTATGATGTCAATGACTGAGATTGCCTATCCTCATAGATATCTATTTATTCTATATATTCAATGTTTTTTAAATCTGTGGTTAATTTCACACTCCTTCAATAAATATTATACTGAGATTTTAACTGATCAGATTTGCTTGTTTTTAGTTGACTTTGAAGATAAAGTAGATGTTGAGGAATTCATGGATACATTAATCATTCATTTAAATAAAACTGATAGGTACTGCAAGTCATCCTATGCATTCTTTAATAAAACTTTAAAAACTAACTAAATATGTTTCACCTGAATTTAAAAAATAACAATAATTTAAATCCTTTTTGATTTACCCCACATTCTATGATCAATTGAATTAATTTCAGTTATATACAAAAAAAAACTTGATGAACGTCAATTGCTAAGCTCCGAAAATACCTATACGCAGAATATGGTGATTTCATCTCCCAATAACTAATAGTGAGGTGGTGAACTTTCAGAGGCTATATTTACCGTACTCTAACAACTCCTTATTTTGAAAGCAAATAATTACTGCGCATCTTCCCGTTTATCTCATATACAACAGCTAATTTAACGTAAATGTTTCGTGGTGTGCTCTATAATCTAGGCAGAATGATAGCGTCGTAAATTCCTAATGATGGTTGAGGCTGCTGACCCTTGTCGTTTATAGCCTAATTTAATTTTACCTTATGGGGCTCTTAATGACCTTTTTTAAAAGTACATTAAAAAATAATCGCTATGCTAATTTTCAAGTCAAACTTTTGACACCAGGTCCCTATAGTTTTGTTGTGTGATCTTATTTGAAGCTTTATTGTGACTGTTGCTAACAAGTAATGCTAGGTATAGTTGTCTGCAGAACCGATCTCTAGATTGTGAGCCTATAGTCATTACTCTTCTGTTAGATTACATAGTAGCTCATAGGGGTAGGAGAATAGTTTGGTATAAACCACTGGCAAGTAAATAATAGCGTCAATTATACTGATCACTGCCATTCGGGAGAGGTTGGCGAATTGCTACTGGGCTCCTTAATCCTCTAATTGGAGAGAGATAGGCTATCATCCGAGACTATCATTTTCGAACCATGAAGAGTGATGTTGTGCCAATGACACTGATATTAGGACATAATTGCTAGATGTTCTTCATTTAACTCGTCTGAAGTGTGAAGAGATATAACATCGATAATTAGGCAGGAACATTGTGATCGGAATATCTCGAGTGAGATTTTGGTTAGGAAACACAACTTAGGCGTCAGCAGAGATCGTAGCTGTGTTCCTAATTTGAATACTGATGGAAGAGGAGGAGAAGGAGATAGAATCTGTTGGCAATATGGTGCGTCAGGTGGTAACCCTTTAGGGTACTCACATTCCAAATTGGTTGTAAGGGTTCTATCGCAGTGGCAGGTGAAAGGTTTGGAAGCCACTTTGAATTGACGATGTGTTAGTCACCTTCTGTCGTCACTCTATAGTTTGTACATTATCAAGTTAGAGTTTGAATTACTAATAGGTAGGGTTCAGCATGATTTGCTTAAAATATCAACTTGTTCTTCATTCAAACGATTTCTTTCATTTTCAATTAAAGAATTCGGTGAACTTAATCTAAAGTTAATTGTTTTTGATATTTTATAACTAACTACCTGTTAAATATTACATTTCAATTGCATATTTACCCATAGTATTTTGAAGCCGAAGATCTAAATCGTGGCAGTTTTCTCAAGAAGTTTCTTGTTCAGAGAACCTAGAGACGTATGTAAGTAACTCTATGGCAATTATCTTTGGCTTATTGATGGTGTTGCGATAGGTATTCTTGAGAGCAGAGATGGTGTTAAAGATAAGCTACCTAGACTGGGTGTTCTAGAATATTATCGTCAAATTGGTTCGCTCTCGCCTGTATTTTTTACAATGTACAAATTGCCACTTGTTAGTATAATAATTTCATCTCATTTATGAGTGATGGATTACTTAAATACATATTTAGTTACTGAATTGGTCTCGGCTGTCCTATTGACAGATAATAGAATTTAATGCATCTATGGTTCAAATTATTTTACTTGAACTGTCTGCATCTTTGATATTATCTAATATATTAACGATATAATCTTGATATTTATTTTTAATATGGTAATTTTTACTGTTCTTTTTATAATGTCATTTAAAATTGTAGCTCAATGAAACTAAGGAAATTTAGATTCTAGATATGAGTGTTTTCAATGTACTTTCAATCCTTCTATATAATAAATAAAAACAGATGATAGTTTACTTTATGGTCAGTTATGGCGGCATTTCCTCGCCTCGATAATGGTGGCTAACTCGTACTTTTTGTATCTATAAATTTGTTTGATAATAAAAATGTATATAGGCACTACCAATACTGAAAACTGCTTAAGTAGTACTTCGAACAAAGTACTTCAGAGACACAAAAGGTTTTGTACTTTTGGTACCTGAACCTGTGAAAAATGACGTCCTGTTTAATTTAGAATTACAGAAATGTGAATTTATCAGAAATGACGAAATAAATTTTTAAAATGGAATGAAAATAGAAGGAGAAATATATTGTTAAGGAAATAGAAAATAAATAGAGTTGAAGTACTTTTAGTTAATACTCTTTGCAGTACTTATAGCTAATATATTATAAACATTAGATGATTTATCTTACTTTAAGTGGTTACAAACATTTCAAACTTTGGTTATCGAGTCCAGATTTTGTAGTGTTGGCAGGTAAAGAAAACCTATATCAACATTCTTAACCGATGTATTCGGGTTTACAGGTAAGAACAATCCATGCAGGTAGATACTTAGCTATCTATAGATGTGAGAAGATATAGAGGAGAATTTTAGGGTGAACTGCAGGCTACTTAGTTCCATCAAGATACTCTTCTTAGATTGTTTTTAACACTGTTCATATATTTTTGTTTACGTAGGCTCGGACAGTGTTAATTTACTATCACTCTTCATTTTCCTCTCCTATTCTTGAGTACAATGTACCGTCGGTTGTGTTCCCTCACGGAGAAACTGTTCAGGATTTGAAAATAATGTCAATAATGTCAATCCTGTATAGTGAGTGATTGTACAGTCCTGAAAAAGGAGTTACCTCGTTTTGGGAACAATTTTTTTTTTCTCTAAATTTTTTCTAATGGTCATCAGTTTTCAAACTGATGGTCATACATCGCAAACTAAAAAAGGTTCACTATTCAGGGTAGTTCTTTACTCAGGACTCTACATTCATTATACAGTATTTCATTATAGAATTCTACTGTAGGTAACTCAGTTAATGAATCCTAATTCTTATACTTTTGTATTTATTTTACTTTTGATTTCAGTTATTGCGCTTCTGATACCGCTAGGGCCTACTAACATAATTGATTCACTGGTTTAGTTGCCTAGTACATGAAGCAAACATGATTTTTTTTAATGTACCCTTGTATTTAATTTATCTAGATACAAAATCTCTTTATTTGTTTTTGCCTAAAGATAATCTCATTCTTTTATTACCATACATTTTAGCGACTCTAGATAATTATCAAATTCATGACCAGTATGCAAAACTGGGAAACTGACTCTCATAGATTTTATCTCTGAGAATTATTTTGTTGAGCAAATGCAGTTTTGTGTGATTTTCTCTCAGAAATCAGGATTTTTTTTCTGTCTCCGGTAGAAAATTAATTAATTCAGGTATATTCGGATATTTTCTCAAAATCTTTAAATAACTCACAAAGATTTTTCTTAGTTTTTGAATAGTCATTCAATTCTCCAGTCTGGACTTTACAGTAGATAATTGATGGTATTATTATACTAATTGGATATAATTAATCAAAAATCGACTAGATTATCGTCGCAGTTCTCGGAAAGTAGGGTTTAAATAGCTCATAAACAATATTATCTTCAGATTGACTAATCAATAAACATGAACCATGTTAAAACCAATACTGAGAACCTAATTAACGCTCCGATTACTGCAAAAATTAAAACCAGTATGAAAATTAAAACCAACATAGAATCTTGATATTTATTTGTATTTTATTTACCTAATTTGTAAATAATAAAGACTACAGACAATAAATGTTCTCTGATGTCTACAGCTAAGTGAAGTAGTCGCGGTACCAATCAAGTGGGTCATACATTTACAGAAGCAGTTGTATCATCAGTCTTCGTTAAGAGAATTATGTCTAATTGAAGATATTAACGTTACTACTCTCGCATACTATCATGATATTAAGTGCCTTTAATCAATATTGATGTCAGATGGAAAGGAATTGGTGAATAGTCTTCAGAAAATGTAAACCTGACGAACTGGGAAATTTGAAATCTGTCCGGAGGGTTTTTAGTGAAACCTCTTTATTTTTCTTTGGTTTGGTTCGAATTGACTAAAGGGGGGAGGGGGGAGGGAGAAGGATATTTATGTCGATGAAATAATCTATTTGATCTCATTGAATTACCTTCGACAGATTTCTAATAGGCGTCCATTTTTGTTTGTGTTCGAGCTCCTAAATCTAAGAAAATATACTTTTGAATCTGGGTATTTGCAACATCTGAAAGAAACTGATTTAGTATTTATAATTTAAGTTTGTGTAGAGTGTAATATGAAACAGAAACTTTAAAATATCTTACACCTTGAAACTTTATTTGTGGAATTGCGTCTTTCATAGGATGGAGATTCCCTGTAACATCTAGAGATTCTTCACAGTAGGAAAATTTTCAAGAGCGTCCTCAATTTTTTGTTTATCTTTTGTTGACATTTGGAAAATGATTTCACGCATAAGTAGAAGATATGCACTGTTAAAGCCTACCATTAAAATAAATTTATTGCAAACAAAATCATTTCTACGCGAATCTTACTCAGTGCAGAATACTTGTTTACCTGCTGGTATTGAAATAAATGTGGTGCCGTTATAACTTTGATAAATTAAAAATCTAACAACAATATCTGGAAGATATACATATACTCTTTATATATCATTTACACAATGCTGTCAGATTTAAAAATCTTAGGTATCTACAAGTCCAGTATTTAAATAGGTTGAGGTGCAGACCAGCTTTGAACTTCATAAGATGTCCTATTTTTATTTTTTATTTATTCTTTCCCTGTTATATGAGCTCTTTTCATTTTTTATTATGTGTTGGCGTGAAGTAGGTACATTTTGTTTGAAGTACCAACTAGAATTTAAAATTAATATTATTCTATGGGTTGCAATAGTCGTTTTGAAATGTTTTGAAAATTACGGTTGGTTATACTTAAACCACCTGTAATGTTCTCATTTTTTAAGCAATTCCTGACATCTTTCGCAGTTGGTGCCGATGTCTGTTTATCCATTCCTGGAACTAACTTTCAACTGCAGGGAACAAACTTCTTGGAATTATTCTTGAATATTTAGCTGTCGCGTTTTGATTAGTGCTAATTCACAATTTACCATCTGTTTTCCAGTGGTTAGTCTTAAGACCATATGATTTCTTGATGCGACCACCTGTCCTGAACCCATACAGGCTGGAACTGCTTATCAAAACAGACCATATTTTAATTTTAAATATCCAAGCAGTATATTCTTTCTTCCATACGAAGAATCAGATTTAAGCACATCACAGTTACACCATCAGTTATGACCTTTTTCTACTGCTAATTCTACATTTTCAATAGCAGAGAAAAAAGAACAAGTTAAATTATATGTTGTGTAGCATTCGATCCTATGTTCATTTTTTCTGAAACTGTTATTTAAATTTGCCGATACGATCATTCGTTAGCTATGCTGTCATAAACGAATGAGGCTGTCGAATTTTTTGATAGTTGCCTGATATTATTTAAATAAACTAACTGTAACACTTGAAACCAAATGAGTGGTTGTTCAAACACCGAGCTTAGTTTGGTACTTTGACAGTAGATATGTTCCGCGCATTTTACTAAATTTCGTAATCTCGAGAGTTCGCTTCACGTTTCTAAAAATGCGCAGGGCACTCTTGAGATTACGATCTTCGGAAAATTGCGGGTAACAGACCTACCACTTTAACATCACTATTTCGAATACCTTGATTAGAAATCTTATACTACTTTTCAAACATCTAAACTAGGTACATTAATAAATCGTAACTAGAGAATTTTTAATGTTCGAAAGAACATTATTTAAGAACATGAAATATTTTTTTTTTCCAAAATGATTAACTCAAAAATTATTCTGATAAATAAAAGTAATCATAAGATTTGAAGAAATATATTTTCTCACTTAATTATATGCATGCATAAAAGTTGAATTCGTGAATGATTTGTTACGATCAGAAGCATGCATGATGACATGAAAACAGGTAAATTATGATTTATCGGTATACCGTGTCCATGATCCATTCTTATTTCAGATATCATGGATAAGAAATAAATTGATACCATAAGTTTTAGACATTGACAGACATTTCGTCGACAAGACATTTTGTCGACACGACATTTCGTAAAGGGGATGTTAACACATATGTGCATGAAGGGGTGCGCCGCCCCCTAACCCCCCGCCAGGCCATTAAAAAGTCTTGAAGTGTGCAGTACAACAAACTGTTACATGCAACAAACTACATAATGGCCATTTATATTGAAAGTTTCAAAATAATCTTCATTTATTTATGTTTATTTTCATTGACATATTAAATAATCTTAGTGTATTCTAATATCCTCTTTACGAAAATTTGCCGACGAAACTTCTGTCGATGAAATGTCTTTTGACGAAACGTCGATACACCGTTTTACATTGTCAAAAATGGGACACTATATCTGATAACATTCGAATTTACCTAAGTCAAAAAATGTAAATTCTATATTCCTCCTCTCATTGGAACCGAAAAGAAACTTGACCAGGAAAAAAACATATTACGAAGATAAGGAAAATCTGCTGTCCCAGGGGAATTGAACCCCGGACCTTCGGAACAGTAATACAATTTTTATCTACGGCACAGCGGGATGGCACTGGGGATCCTTTCTCTATTAATCGTAAAAATTTTCAAATTTTTTTTCAAAAAAATTAAAAAAAAAATTACTCGAAAAAAATCAAAAAGTTATCGTTAGGAACATCGAAGTAATTTGACACTCATAGTAATCGGACAGTGGACGTAAAAAAATGTCATGGTCCAGGATCCGATCTTCAGAAACTTATCATGACCTGTGTTAAAAAAAACATTTTTCGAGTACTGTGCCATGTTTCCCTATTAATCCAACATAGAAATATATTTAAAATTCTTCTCTTTATCGAATTTATATTGTGTTTTCTCATAAAATTTAAGGCACATTATACAGTGGATGGTTAAAACAACCATCCGATGAATCTAACGCTTCTCTTGAGGGTAAAAACAACCTTCAATATTGTACAAAAATTTACAATTGAAAAATTATAATATCATTGCAGAATTGAATATATAAAAAATATTTTAATGAGAAAAAAATCTTAAAAAATGCTAATAAGAATACAAAAAATAAATAAATTTATAAAACTAAACGATGAAATTATTTAGAAACAGAAAATGGAAATGATAAATTACTACCTACATTGAA
Source organism: Caprella mutica (assembly GCA_947561585.1). Lineage (NCBI taxonomy): Eukaryota > Metazoa > Arthropoda > Malacostraca > Amphipoda > Caprellidae > Caprella > Caprella mutica. The sequence continues at coordinate 2,349 of CANNZV010000572.1, read as the reverse complement.
ATGGTTATACAATTTAGATTATATAAAATTTTAACGGTAATATTATAAAAAGTAGACACTTGAATGGTTAGAATAGCACAAAAATTGAGAGTCAACTTACAGATGTTAAAAAGTAGTTCAAATCATAAACAGTTAACTTTCTTCTCTCCAATGAATGGTACATAAAAACCAACCACACTTTGTGCCACTATTTACCATAGGAGTATTGGCTGATTTCCTTATTTTGATTTGTGGTTATTGGTTCATTTGGCTTTGAACCTTCACTGTGCACTTTAATTAACATATTTTGGTTGTTTTACCCCTTCACTGTGCACTTTAACTAACATATTTTGGTTGTTTTACCCCTTCACTGTGCACTTTAATTAACATATTTTGGTTGTTTTACCCCTTCACTGTGCACTTTAATTAACATATTTTGGTTGTTTTACCCCTTCACTGTGCACTTTAATTAACATATTTTGGTTGTTTTACCCCTTCACTGTGCACTTTAATTAACATATTTTGGTTGTTTTACCCCTTCACTGTGCACTTTAATTAACATATTTTGGTTGTTTTACCCCTTCACTGTGCACTTTAATTAACATATTTTGGTTGTTTTACCCCTTCACTGTGCACTTTAACTAACATATTTTGGTTGTTTTACCCCTTCACTGTGCACTTTAACTAACATATTTTGGTTGTTTTACCCCTTCACTGTGCACTTTAATTAACATATTTTGGTTGTTTTACCCCTTCACTGTGCACTTTAATTAACATATTTTGGTTGTTTTACCCCTTCACTGTGCACTTTAATTAACATATTTTGGTTGTTTTACCCCTTCACTGTGCACTTTAACTAACATATTTTGGTTGTTTTACCCCTTCACTGTGCACTTTAATTAACATATTTTGGTTGTTTTACCCCTTCACTGTGCACTTTAATTAACATATTTTGGTTGTTTTACCCCTTCACTGTGCACTTTAATTAACATATTTTGGTTGTTTTACCCCTTCACTGTGCACTTTAACTAACATATTTTGGTTGTTTTACCCCTTCACTGTGCACTTTAATTAACATATTTTGGTTGTTTTACCCCTTCACTGTGCACTTTAATTAACATATTTTGGTTGTTTTACCCCTTCACTGTGCACTTTAACTAACATATTTTGGTTGTTTTACCCCTTCACTGTGCACTTTAATTAACATATTTTGGTTGTTTTACCCCTTCACTGTGCACTTTAATTAACATATTTTGGTTGTTTTACTCCTTCACTGTGCACTTTAACTAACATATTTTGGTTGTTTTACCCCTTCACTGTGCACTTTAATTAACATATTTTGGTTGTTTTACCCCTTCACTGTGCACTTTAATTAACATATTTTGGTTGTTTTACCCCTTCACTGTGCACTTTAACTAACATATTTTGGTTGTTTTACCCCTTCACTGTGCACTTTAACTAACATATTTTGGTTGTTTTACCCCTTCACTGTGCACTTTAACTAACATATTTTGGTTGTTTTACCCCTTCACTGTGCACTTTAACTAACATATTTTGGTTGTTTTACCCCTTCACTGTGCACTTTAACTAACATATTTTGGTTGTTTTACCTCTTCACTGTGCACTTTAACTAGCATATTTTGGTTGTTTTACCCCTTCACTGTGCACTTTAACTAACATATTTTGGTTGTTTTACCCCTTCACTGTGCACTTTAACTAACATATTTTGGTTGTTTTACCCCTTCACTGTGCACTTTAACTAACATATTTTGGTTGTTTTACCTCTTCACTGTGCACTTTAACTAGCATATTTTGGTTGTTTTACCCCTTCACTGTGCACTTTAACTAACATATTTTGGTTGTTTTACCCCTTCACTGTGCACTTTAACTAACATATTTTGGTTGTTTTACCCCTTCACTGTGCACTTTAACTAACATATTTTGGTTGTTTTACCCCTTCACTGTGCACTTTAACTAACATATTTTGGTTGTTTTACCCTTTCACTGCGCACTTCAACTAACATATTTTGGTTGTTTTACCTCTTCACTGTGCACTTTAACTAGCATATTTTTGTTGTTTTACCCCTTCACTGTGCACTTTAACTAACATATTTTGGTTGTTTTACCCCTTCACTGTGCACTTTAACTAACATATTTTGGTTGTTTTACCCCTTCACTGCGCACTTTAACTAGCATATTTTGTTTGTTTTACCCCTTCACTGTGCACTTTATCTAACATATTTTGGTTGTTTTACCCCTTCACTGTGCACTTTAACTAACATATTTTGGTTGTTTTACCCCTTCACTGTGCACTTTAACTAGCATATTTTGGTTGTTTTACCCCTTCACTGTGCACTTTAACTAGCATAT
>CANNZV010000571.1:295396-313794 GCA_947561585.1 Caprella mutica | reverse complement strand
CAATTAGAATAATAACGGCATTCGATGTTCAGAAAACAAACAAATACAGATAATAAATTGATTCCATTTATTTGTGTAAGGCAGAAACCTGTCAAGCAACTTAACCCCAATCTGTTGTATTGGGGAGAAGGAGGGATAAATTTATTCACATGATTTATCTATAAAGTTTTATAGGATAAACGTGTGGGGTGAAACTCAGAAAATAGTGTAAAATTCTGGGTGAAAAATACATGATAGATATTTTTGGTATAAAACTCAGGTAAAATTTGAGTACAGTTTTTTGGGTAAATATATAAGGTAGATTTCAGCGAATAAAAGTATTATAGGTGAAGGGTAAAATCATTGGTTAAAATTAAGGTTAATGTGTTATGTATTACAGTTTCATTGATGAAACTTTACTATCCATTTAATAAGATTAGGTGTCTTTTCTGACAGTCATAATGTGATTATCAATTTTTAGATAATCATTTAACACATATAACTTTAAAATAGATATTATTATCGTACCAACCCTTATTATAAAAAATAGTAATGCTAAATTATTGTAATACAATAGAAAAAAATGCAAAACAATTTTCTTTAAAAAATGTTAAAAATATTTCAACAAAATTTTTTTTTACTTTTTTCCTTTCTTTTAAGTTTTTTGGTTGGTGTTGATACATTTCAATTGGGCCGATGAAGTCACACGAAGATGAATGTCTAGGTCAGGGGTGGGCAATTAGGCAGCACTCAGTGTTCTTCTGGCACCGAGAGTAGCACTGGTGCCTGGGACAAAAACGGTGCTTCATTTTCTTCCAAAAAAATAGAATTTTTAACCATGACTGCTTTACAAATTCCACAGATAATATAGAAGGTGTTAGTCTACGAATTGAAGATCAGTATATTTGTCATGTCCATGATAGTCAATTTTATCCGGTTTTAGGACCATTTTTGTTCATTAGGTAAGGAGTCATTTTATTATAGTTCTGGAGTTTATATTGTTTACCTCTGGCTCTTTTTACCTATATATTTAGATTAAAAAAATTATCTCTCATACGTTATTTTTTTTTAAACATATGATTTGGGCAATTTCAGTCATGAAATTCTGCAAATCACAACATCGCAATGTCATGACAGTTTCCCATCTAGCTGGTAACATAAGCCTTTCTACTTAAAATAAATCCCCAAATTTGTCGATTTAGTAAACAATGTTAAAGATATATAATCCCAGTTAATTATTGCATAGCTACTAGATAAGTGGTGGGAAATAAAATCGAAATTATTAATTAATTATGGAAAATAACTTATTTTTTATTTTCTTGTGAATTATTTTGTTCATTTATTAGACTTTAAAAGTTTAAGGCATAGCCCGCTCTTATTAAAAACGTACTTAAGACAAATCAAATATATGTTGAACATATTTTGAGAGTAACTTAGGCCATTTATTTAACATATATTGAAAATCATTTTATGTTAAATATAATAGGAGTACATTATTTACCATAAATTAATTAATCAATCCTACCTGCATATCCTAATGTTTGCAATAGTTACGACGAAAACAGCATATATGAAACTAGCAACCAAATGGTCAACATAATTCTTAAAATATTTTCAATTCCAGGAAATGGCAATGTTCAACATATATTTTACTGTCATAAGGCGATTTGAAATAATACTTCTTAATTATTTTTCTATATCAAAATGAAATAAATGTGAAACATACTCCACAATTATTTGACTTGTCAATCATGCGAGTTGTAGTGAGAGAGGGGTATGCAAGTACATTTGTTTTTTTTAATTGAATATTGTTTTTTCCGAACGTAAATTTAGTAACATTATATGTTACTTATTTAAAAAATGAAAAGATATTAATTCTTGTTAGCTGTTTTTACCCTTATTTGCTTAGTTTTTTAGTCTAATCAACTGTATAAGGTGTATAATTTTATAATATTTTGTGTAAAAATATACACCAATAAAAATATATATGGCTATAATAGGTGTATAAGCAAAAAAATATGACCGTGAATAATTATCAGGAATCAAATGACCGGGAATCAAATGGTACGGGATCAAGTGACCGGGAATCAAATGACCTACACCTCTGTAGAGCACATATTTTTTAACTATTGAACCTTATCGAGGGGGGGGGACACACACCCAAACTCCCTCAACTAAACGGCTAATCTATAGTAACTTTATAGCATCAATCCACTGAATCTAAAATAAAATATATGAAAAATTTCAATATACAGTGTGTCCGCAAAAAATGTATCCACTGCCATCGATAATATCTTTTAAGTACTATTTATAATTCATTAATATTAATCTACGTATCTATGGTACCAACATATTATCCATATTATCGTGAAATGATGAATAATGTAGATTCAAGGCAGTGGATACATTTTTTGCGGATACACTGTATATACACACAGGGAAAGGATTAGTTGAATCAAATCAAATTTGATTTGTTTTGAATCATATGAATGGGTTATTTTTGCGCCTACCTACGTGGTGAGTTGCAGGTACTACTTAATAGTAGTTAAATTGACGTGGGTTAAAGAAAGACAGTCGTTTTGACTCATTCCCAAACTTAAAAAAAGTTTCGCCAACTCGCACAGTAACTTAATTGATACACCAGATACATTGGATTAACAGTCTTTGTGAGTTAGTACAATACACTCTGTCATAGTTGTTTCAACATACATACATTAAAATTGTCAAAAAAGTAACTTTTAACTCTCATAGTAAGTTGATTCAATCCATAAAATGAATTGAATTAACTAATGTTTGATGACACACCACATCATAGTTGTTTTAACACGTGAAAACTTGAATAAAGTCCAACCAACTCACGTAATAAATTGATTCAAAGCATAAATTGGTGATCCATGTGATATGAGTAAACTTTTTTCCCTGTGTATATACTGTTGATTTTTTATAAAATGGTGGATTTTCTAATGGTGGAATTTAACACTGATAGAAATTACCGGCCACGGCAAATATGTATGTTCAATTTTATAGTTGAATATCATAGAAAAAAAATAATAGTTCATTATTAAGCAAGTCAGCGAGTATAAGATGTTTCTTACTTTAAAAAATAGTGAAGAAAAAATTAGATATAAAGGTTTTTTAGATCAAATATTATCCTAAAATTTACAGAAAAGTGGACAACATCTGAAATTTATAGATAAAAAATTTGTCTAATATAATTTTTCAATTAATGCAACATTAAAATACACGAGAAACGAATTAGTTTAATAAAGTTAAGTCAGCACTTAATTTGATTCGTTCTATCTTTTCATCTCGAACGTAAATTAATTAGACTAGAAATTATTTCATTTTCTTTTACTTGTTCTAGTAAATCAGAGTAAAGAAAGAAGCCATTAAACTCCCCTTCGTTTATTATTTCATTAATAGAATTTGAGAAAAAATATGTCTAAAATTTACATGGCTTCAAAATCTAATAAGAATGGAAAAATGAGAGAAGCCATAATACTTGATTAAGCTTTAATTTCATTAAACATTCTAAGTACTATCCTATCAAAAGACTTCTCTAAAATTATTTTATAATAAAATGACGAGATTGTGTTTGTTAAATAAATAAATTAGTATAAAGAGGTAGAAATTATATGACCTTTTCTTTAATTTGTCTTGACTGATCAAGTTCAAAGGAGGTAAGAATCTATACCTAATTAACGTCAATCGAATATATTTTATATCTCTAAATAGAGTTATTTATCATTCCATAGATTTTTGAGGCTGAGATGAAGACACAAGATTTATTTCTGACTCTCAAAGAATGTTTTCTTTTGGATTCCTTTTTCTTGGCGAGCGGAAGACAATAAAACATTCATCAAAAAGACACCACCTCTCCAGTTTCTTATGGAAGAGGCGTGTGGTGATTTCTGATATACTGTCTAGATATATTTAGTAAATGGGTACACAGATAGAAAGGCATATGATTAAATTGATTTTCCATTAACATTTCTATTCACAAACTGAGGAAACAACTCAATGTTAGAGGTAGTCCAGACTTATTCATTCAGTTAAAATGTTAAATTAGCCTTAGAGGTAACAGTTCAATTCATCAAAGTGGGTTATAATAAATAGCTTGAGCTTGAAGGTCATTTTAGCCTTTAAATCAATCACCTTCGGCTTTAATAAAAATATCTATTTATTTAATTCTATACAAGCCAAAAATTGGCAACTCTTTAATTTCTTTTTTGTTCATAGTGCAGCGATTGTGTCAGACAAGAAGTAATTATAACAAACATGCAGAATTCACCTCCAAACCGTGATTGCTACCTATGTATATCAAAATAAAATAAATATGCAGAGAGTGCATTGAATTTATTGATGGAATCTCACGGAAAATCCACACACTTTAGAAAAATGGAAATTGGTAAATTGAAAAGTAGAGTAAAAATAAGAAACGACTCTCCTACGGAAAATATCGCAGAAAATGGAGTGTTACAAACTGGAATAGAGAGAATGGAGAAAAAGTAGCTTTGATAAAAATGGCTTAGATATGTATACTGGTAATATACATATATACTAAGAACAGATAGTTATTTGGAGTTGGTCATTTTTACTTTGAAATAAGGCAATTATTTTCTTTCTACTAAAATAGTTTATGGTCTAGAGAAGTTGTTTGACCGTTATTTTTATTATCTAGTGATATTTAGTAGATCTCTTCCACGTTGTTACACAAAATGCATTGGTAGGGGTAATTAACCCAATGGATAATGTCACACTGTGCAAAAACGCTCCTCGTGTGACCGGGACCTTCGGGTTTTTTCTGGGTCAGATGTTTTTCTGTAGTTAATTCTTTAGAAATATTGAGGAAAACTATAGAGTTTCGAATGTATTATTCTCCAAGAGTAATGATTATTATAATCTTTATTGAATAAAAATAGGGAAGACACAGCAGTAAGGCCCCCTTCACACTTGCGTTTTTTTACCAGCATTTTTTCTAACGCAACATAGCTAGTCCCATACTAAAATCCAAGCAGAATTTTAAATGCTAGTTCTTTAGCAGGATATGAATGTCTATTGTACCGTTCACATTAACGTTTTTTCACTGCTGGGATTGCTTACATACAAAGTACTTTTGACGAAAAATAAAAAATTAAATTTTTTTGTCTACAATGGTTATAATTTTATACCCACGTAACAAGGGTCCCTTGGCAATTGTGATAGAGTTGTAAAAGTTAGGTAAGTTATGAATTATCGGACAGTTACACATATTCGGTCATATAAGAAAAAGTATATAATTAATATGACATTCTACCTCACTATTTGTTGATGATCGAAAATGTGAAACTGTTCGATAATTCAGAACATACCGTATCATGCCAATTTACTTTTTTCCTTATCTTGACCAGAGAAAATGACAACAAGAGAAAATGACAACCAGAGAAAATGACAACCAGAGAAAATGACAACCAGAGAAAATGACAACCAGAGAAAATGACAACCAGAGAAAATGACAACCAGAGAAAATGACAACCAGACAAAATGACAACCAGAGAAAATGACAACCAGAGAAAATGACAACCAGACAAAATGACAACCAGAGAAAATGACAACCAGAGAAAATGACAACCAGAGAAAATGACAACAAGAGCAAACGATGACCAATTGAAATGACAACCAATTGAAATAAAAACCAATGGAAATGACAACCAGAGAAAATGACAACCAGAGAAAATGACAACCAGAGAAAATGACAACCAGAGCAAACGATAACCAATGGAAATGATAATCAGAGAAAATGACAACCAGAGAAAATGACAACCAGAGAAAATGACAACCAGAGAAAATGACAACCAGAGAAAATGACAACCAGAGAAAATGACAACCAGAGAAAATAACAACCAGAGAAAATGACAACCAGAGAAAATGACAACCAGAGAAAATGACAACCAGAGAAAATGACAACCAGAGAAAATGACAACCAGAGAAAATGACAACAAGAGCAAACGATGACCAATTGAAATGACAACCAATTGAAATAAAAACCAATGGAAATGACAACCAGAGAAAATGACAACCAGAGAAAATGACAACCAGAGAAAATGACAACCAGAGCAAACGATAACCAATGGAAATGATAATCAGAGAAAATGACAACCAGAGAAAACGATAACCAATGGAAATGATAATCAGAGAAAATGACAACCACAGAAAATGACAACCAGAAAAAATGACAACCAGAAAAAATGATAATCAGAGAAAATGATAATCTGAGAAAATAACAACCAGAGAAAATGATAATCAGAGAAAATGATAAGAAGAGAAAATTATAACCTAATAATAACCAGAGAAAAAAGCTAAAATTAGCATTTTTTCTAACGCGGCGTTGAGAAACGCAAGTGTGAAGGGGGCCTAACAGTAAATGTAATAAAAGATATTAGAAAACAATATTATCTAATGAGATATAAAAGACCATACGAAGTACTTCTTCTTATGAAACTTTTCGTGCAAACAATATTAATATATGGATTATACGGTAATCACCGCAAAGAACCATTTGCGTGGTTAGCAAGATAATAAAGGAACAAGAGATGACAGACATTATAGAGATAGAAAGTATTATCATTACTGTGAATGATGCATGCAGTAAAAGATAAATAAATAAACCATCAGTTTGCCAACGCCTCAAGTATAGGAAATACTTAAATCTACGTTTAAATACTTAATGAAACAGATGAACGAATATCCTCTGGGATATCATTTCAGCTTTTAGGCCCTGCATAAGAAAGGGGGCGTTGACACTGAAGTAGTCTCTGAAAATCTGGAACAGACAGTGATAAGGATCTAGACAAACCTGACTGATTAGGATACATTATATTTCCACTAGCAAGCTAATTTGTTATGATGATTCTAATCATTTGTTTGGGATGAGCTGCTTCACCCTAAACCAATACATCTAATGCAGCTAGGATACACAAGAACATAGTATAGATTATGTAATTAAATTGCACTCAGGAACAATCCTAGATATTCTACGGAATACACCTGATGTTTTGACAAGCTTTGTACATATATAATTAATATGATTGGAATAAGTTAATTTTTTGTCCAGTATTCAACTGAATACAATACAGTCATAAAATTCAAACATTGTTTCATTGTGTGATCTTTTTTATAGTACTATTATTTAACCCAGGGAAGTAATGTGCGTGTGGTGATTTGACACAGACCATTCTGAAATTTTAATTAAAACTCCATATAAAATACACCAAACATATTATCACTCTACATTCTGATCAAGTAGAGCACATAATATACGTTAAAGGCAACACACAAATTTTAAAGATTAAACCTTATGTTGTACCCATATTACCATATAGCGAACTCACTACAAACTATACTTATCAGCACAAAAATGAGATCGCACAGCTATGATAGTGGTCAATATTTTAGAAACAGCAGTCATAGTGTGAACAAATTAGCTAATAAAGTAATAATTATTTACTAATCTATCACCTCGGGTCATGATCCTAATATTATGTAAAAAGAATCATTTTTCCCGGAGCCTGGAGAGGCTCTTTAAACTTTATTCATTTTGATAGATAGAAAAAATGTAAAGAATAAACTATTCATGATTAGAATTAAAACTTCAAATATTGTAATTACAAATGGCTATAATGAATGGCTAATGATAATGGCAAATGATAATGGCTAATGATAATGGCTAATGATAATGGCTAATGATAATGGCGAATGATAATGGCTAATGATAATGGCAAATGATAATGGCTAATGATAAGGCTATAGATAATGGCAAATGATAATGGCTAATGATAATGGCTAATGATAATGGCTAATGATTATGGCTAATGATAATGGCTAAGATAAAGGCTAATGATAATGGCTAATGATAATGGCTAATGATATGGCTAATGATAAAGGCTAATGATAATGGCTAATGATAATGACTAAAGATAATGGCTAAAGATAATGGCTAATGATAATGGCAAATGATAATGGCTAATGATAATGGCTAAAGATAATGGCTAAAGATAATGGCTAATGATAATGGCAAATGATAATGGCTAATGATAATGGCTAAAGATAATGGCTAATGATAATGGCAAATGATAATGGCTAATGATAATGACTAAAGATAATGGCTAAAGATAATGGCTAATGATAATGGCAAATGATAATGGCTAATGATAATGGCTAAAGATAATGGCTAATGATAATGGCTAATGATAATGGCTAATGATAATGACTAAAGATAATGGCTAAAGATAATGGCTAATGATAATGGCAGATGATAATGGCTAATGATAATGGCTAAAGAAAATGGCTAATGATAATGGCTAATGATAATGGCTAATGATAATGGCTAATGATAATGGCTAATGATAATGGCTAATGATAATGGCTAATGATAATGGTTAATGATAATGGCTAATGATAATGGCAAATGATAATGGCTAATGATAATGGCAAATGATAATGGCTAAAGATAATGGCTAAAGATAATGGCAAATGATAATGGCTAATGATAATGGCTAATGATAATGACTAAAGATAATGGCTAAAGATAATGGCTAAAGATAATGGCTAATGATAATGGCAAATGATAATGGCTAATGATAATGGCTAAAGATAATGGCTAATGATAATGGCTAATGATAATGGCTAATGATAATGGCTAATGATTATGGTTAATGATAATGGCAAATGATAATGGCTAATGATAAGGCTATAGATAATGGCTAATGATAATGGCTAATGATAAGGCTTATGATAATTAATGGATGGCTATATAAGATAATTACAAATGGATATAATGATAGGTGTTTTCTTGTATTTATAATTAATTATAACAATATTATTTTTTGTTGGTCCTCAAAAAGAGTAAAATAGCTTTTTTTTAAATGCTATATTTTTCCATTAAAAACAATAAAAGTAAACTTAGAATACAATTTATTTATGCTAATAGCTCATTTACGTGATTGTGATATATAAGCAATATCATATTAAAGGGGCAGTACAGTCCTATTTTGTTTTAACAATTTTAATTTCGAACGATTGCTTAGTAAGAATAAAGTATGTCGTGTGACATTGCAATGTTCAATAAAATCTAATAATGGAGATATATCATTTTAGATATAATTAATTTCTCAGCAAATGCTCACGGTAGGTGGCGCCACAATCAGTGGCGCCATCTTATAAAGAAACCAACTGAGTTAAGTTTCTACCTAGATTTTAGCTCAAGTGAAGAGATGGTTTTATTTTCAAAACTATGCCTTCTCGTTTACGAATTCACATAATATTTTCACCATTTTGACGCAAACCAAGCATGATTACTGCATACTTAAATTAATATGAAAACAACAAACATACTCACGTACATACTAATGATTGGTAATGCTTCCGCTTGGTGTCGCTAATTTTATTATATACTTTTTATATGAACATTTTAAAAATAAACGAGCATTCAAATTTTACATAATTGAATATTCTGAATCGATTTAAAACCAATTTGGTGATTCTTTGATTTTGACTTTACTATCCATTTAAGTTAATAATAATAAAACTTAATAATGATATTATGTTAATAATACAATATAGTTTAAATTCCGGAATTAGTAAAGATGTTGTCTGTATCACTGCTACTGGCTCAAAGAACTTAATATTTAGAACGCCTCGCAATATCTTCATCAGATTAGAAATTTAAATCCTAATAATGACAACATTAACCACCAGCAAGAACGGCACTCCATCCATCAGAGACGCCATGGCAAGAATCAAATCTCGAAACTAAGTTCTCAAAAAGGTGAATTACTCGGGGCCAAATCAACGTGCAAAAAATGCTCCTCTTTAGAACAAAAATGAAGAAACTGTTATCTCACTACTCGAAAGTTCAGAAAACAATGAAAAGCTTGAACGGCGAAAAAAATGGGAACTTCCATCACGGAATCGGACTTGGTTTGAAGTGAATACAAATTCACCCTCCACTTTGAATCCTTTTGATGTTGAAGTGGAAGGGAATGAATAATTTAATTAGGAAGAAAATTTGAATAAGAAATCGAATCCGTTTGAAGATTGTTAAGAAAAGGAGAGCGGACATCAGACGTATGATAATGAACCTACAGACAAATCTACCGTTCTAGATATGACGAAAAGCCCTTCTGAGAGCCCCTTCTCTTCAATATGCTTATCGAGATCTCCCATGTGTCCAAATGTTGCCCAGAGGCTCGAGAGCAAGATAGATATCATCGAGAAAGAATCCGAGAAGCAGTAACGAGTTCAGCAGTCATTGCAGCAAATTATTCAGAAGCGGGCTAACGAATTAGAAGAGATATTCTCGAGTAAAAATATCTTGAAGGAGGCTACTGAGAAAGTCAGTGAGGCTGAGGAATAGCTTCTGAAGAGTTAGTAGAGAAGACACAGATACGTCAGACTTGGAGGTCTGATGACTGTATTCGGATTCATTTGCACAGGATTTATTGTACTTGGCTTGATGTGAAATTCTAAACTTATGGTATTCCGTGAATCCTACCAATCTGAGAAGTCGCAAATATGAATTATTTTACAATTTTCAAACAAAAGTTTAATATATTTAATACTCAGAGAAAATCTGATGGTAGAATCGTAGAAGATTACATAGGTTCTCCCATCTTAATCTTCCACAGGCCCACCATAGCTTTCGTTCTGGGTATTAGCATCAAAGTGTTGGTCTTTGCTTTGAACTTTAGGCGCCATGTTGCTAATGCCTTCAAGCCAATTTCACCGCCATTAGCATCTCAAATGAAAGCATCACAAGAAATCATCAGCAATCAATTATTTTTCCAATAACATTTTGATTGGCTATTTACCTTTGAAGAAAGCCAATGGGTTCCATGGAGATATTGTAAAATATAGAATCTGAAGAACAATTATTGATGTACTATTCTTAAAATGTGAATTCTCATTATATCGGCATTTCTGTTCTATTTTATTGAATGAAAGCACTTTATATATCAATACTGATGATATATTTATTTGCAGAACTCTTCATTGATAGCAAGTAATATATTTTATATCGCTGCAACGATATTTTATATTTCTATTTCTCATTTTTATGTAAAGTGTATGAGATTTCAAGGTTGATCAAGAGTGGTTGAAGTGCTACATTCAGAGTTTAGGTAATCATCATAAATGTAATAACCATTAGAGCTTGCTTGCCTTTCATATTTCTTTTAATTATATCCCATGGTAAATAAAAAAGATTTTTGCCTTGCATCGAATAATCACCTTCTCTTTGTTATGCTAAGTAGCTAGAAAAATATTCTATATTAAAGTTTGTACGGTAGATATTTGAATATATGACGGTGCTAGATATAAAAAGATTGAAATGAAGAAACTGTATGCTATATATTATGAAAATCTAAATTTGACAATTTGAATACTACAGGTAATAAATAGATAGGGTTTGGGTGTCATTTCAAGCTTTCAATATTTGTCATGTTGTATACGTGTGAATCAATTTTCATATTTCTTAGTAATCCTTTATTTTCTTCTATAAGAATACCATTCTACCAAATCTTACTAATCTCTAGAGATAAAAAAAACCTTCCCATATTGTTTTCTAACTCTGTCTATTTCTATATGCAATTCAACCCCCTTATATTGTTCTGTGTCTATACGCAATACGCATCTCCTTCCCCCCTCCCCCACACCTCTCATATTGTTCTGTCTCTGTATGCAATACATTCCACCCCCCCCCCCCCCCCCCTTAATACTTCTCAGTTTCAGTATCATTACACCGTTTTTACTTACTTTTCACCGCACAGTTACTCATATTACCTCAATATAACTGTTTTCCACCCTGCCTGCTATTCTTTATTTCTTACCCCGTAATCTCTATCTTTGACCCCAAAAATCTTTCTCTTCCCCCAATATCTTATTTCATTTCTCCCCCTTTAATCCATAATCTCTCACCATTTCCTCCGCTCTTTAATCCTTTCCCCCTTCTCTCACTCTCTCTTCTAACTTTGCTCTTAATCACCCCCACCCCCGCACCTCTCCCCCACTCCTCCCCCCTGTATTTGCAGAATGGGGTAATGAGACAAGATTTATCCAGCGTGTGATAAAGCTACTTAGCTGATTGAAAAAAGGCATCAGATGCACATGCACTGTGACACAATACTCTGTCAAATGCAATACCAATATCACCATCAAACATGTTGAACGCGACAAATTAAAATTATATACCGTCACACTGCGATATTGGATCAAGCTTTTAGCGTGTAAATGTGAATGATGATGATGATGAACTAGCCAAGTACCAGAGCTAGTACGCTGAATACAGGAAATTCAATTAAATGCATTGCAACAATTTCATATTCTTTTGTCAGCGGAATACATTATTTCATTTATTGATGATTCAATTAAAAATATCTGACAGATCGAAGTGAGTTGTGTATCATTTGATTAAAATGGTTAGGTAACGTCACTACTTCCAATAATGTGCAGTGTGTTAAAATAGGTAGAGTCACTACTTCCAATCATGTGCAGTGTGTTAAAATAGGTAGTCAATACTTCCAATCATGTGCGTGTGTTAAAATAGGTAGAGTCACTACTTCCAATAATGTGCAGTGTGTTAAAATAGGTAGAGTCACTACTTCCAATAATGTGCAGTGTGTTAAAATAGGTAGTCAATACTTCCAATAATGTGCAGTGTGTTAAAATAGGTAGAGTCACTACTTCCAATAATGTGCAGTGTGTTAAAATAGGTAGTCAATACTTCCAATCATGTGTAGTGTGTTAAAATAGGTAGAGTCACTACTTCCAATAATGTGCAGTGTGTTAAAATAGGTAGTCAATACTTCCAATCATGTGCAGTGTGTTAAAATAGGTAGTCAATACTTCCAATCATGTGCGTGTGTTAAAATAGGTAGTCAATACTTCCAATCATGTGCGTGTGTTAAAATAGGTAGTCAATACTTCCAATCATGTGCAGTGTGTTAAAATAGGTAGTCAATACTTCCAATCATGTGCAGTGTGTTAAAATAGGTAGTCAATACTTCCAATCATGTGCAGTGTGTTAAAATAGGTAGTCAATACTTCCAATCATGTGCAGTGTGTTAAAATAGGTAGTCAATACTTCCAATCATGTGCAGTGTGTTAAAATAGGTAGTCAATACTTCCAATCATGTGCAGTGTGTTAAAATAGGTAGAGTCACTACTTCCAATCATTTGTACTGTGTAGTGTGTTAAAATAGGTAGTCAGTACTTCCAATCATTTGTACTGTGTAGTGTACTGTTTCACTAGAGCCAATCCAATTCCAATTGACTCAGAGACAGTATTTATTCAATTGGAAATGAATGGATTTAGATTTAATTAAAGCGTTAATGTAAATGGCATGAAGCTCATTTGTTTTCTTTTTACAAAATTTTCAAAATTACATTAAATTTTCTGCAATGCATTAGAAATATCTCTGAAGTGATGTTTTTTTTAACTTATTAACATGTTGATTATTTTCTAACATGGAAAGCTGATTTGTTATGTAAATATCATTTAAATTACATATCGAGAAACATGACAGCTATTTCTGTATATTTCATAATAATTTTATACGATTAATTAATAATTAATTAACTTAATTTCTTTACGATAATGAAATGAAAATTGCTTTCTTTCCAGATGAAAGCTTTCAGAAAAAGGATATTACAGTCTCTTGCATTATTCTTAAAATTTTAATTTATATGATAATATAAAGATAATTATAGCGAATTATTTAAAGTTTGACGCAACTTATCAAAACCCAGGTAGCAATAATTCTCTGGCCAATGTTATCCCAATGTTGCCAATGTTGTCCCAATGTTGCCAATGTTGTCCCAATGTTGCCAATGTTATCCCAATTTTGCCAATGTTATCCCAATGTTGCCAATGTCATCCCAATGTTGCCAATGTTATCCCAATGTTGCCAATGTTATAGCAATGTTGCCAATGTTATCCCAATATTGCCAATGTTATCCCAATGTTGCCAATGTTATCCCAATGTTGCCAATGTTATCCCAATGTTGCCTATGTTATCCCAATGTTGCCAATGGTATCCCAATGTTGCCAATTTTGGCCCAAGAAACATTACTACCTGGGTACACAAATATTTAGCAGTCTTCCTCAAAGCTCTATAGCAGATTCATCTGAGATCACCATCGACCCTCATTTTATCTGGTAGCCAGAAGGTACTAATTATATTTCTAGTTTCATCTACAACATGTCTGTGCCTAGTATATACCTATTCCATAGACTCTAGTATCTAGAGTAATCCTATTAGAAACATAGCAGCGAAAGAAAATGTTCTCATACCTTCTCAGAACTCCTATGCAACAACTATTTTATTGTAGAGTCCAATTCTAATGGAATCTGATTATAAATGGTATAAAAGTAAATGATGTGCTTATTAAATTGAACACTGACAATATATTCTCAATGATGAATATTCGAATACTATTTGAAGAAGTTTTGAAGCAAAATCAGTTCATTAGCATCTAAAAGAATAAATAAATTATTTGAAGGATTTAAAATACCATACCAAATCCTTCTAATTATATTGAATGAAATACTTACGAGGAAATAAAGGTTGAATACAAATTTGGTACCATTATTAAAAATACATGAAACTAATATTTTTATATGTGTTTTATGAATTATGAAAGAACTCATATAATTTTAAATTAGAAGGAATTAAATGTATCGATGAATTAATTAAGTAATAGGAGATGGGAGGAGCTTATATTATTATCACTCTAACTCTAAATAACGAGTATATATATAAAACTCAATTATTTACATAATATTACTTTTTCACCAGGGCCATAAAAATTACAATTACCATGATTTACTTGTAATCTTTACAGTTTGTATCTGTTTCTTTAGTACCTCAATACAATGCATAATACTCCTCACTAGAAAAATGACATAATTAAGCAAAATTTCCTTGCACTGAAGCGTACATATTCAAATTACTCTCCTACATCATCATCTTTTCTGCTTGCTCCGGCCTCCTAGAACTACACTAAGCCTCATCCTTGTAAAGGGCCCTACACACGCAGGGTTTTTTAAGTCTTTCCACCAGACTTTTTGCTAAGTTCCTCCCACTTTTTCCACGAGATTATAAGAAAAAACAATATAATTGTTATTTATTTTAATTGGTATCCATGATACCTGCAGTTATCATGGATACCAACTCAAATAAATATTAATTACATGGTTTTTTCTTATATGATTCAAAAATATTTGTGGAGAAATGGGAGGAACTTAGCAAAAATTCTGGCGGAATGACTAAAAAAACCCTGTGTGTGTACTGCCCTTTAATATATTGAATATAGCCTCTTTTGAAACATCAGAGTGTGACAGGTCATGATCTTAGATGGGAAATCGTTTCTGAAGTATCACTCAGAGAGGATGTTATTGTGGGTCCATAGAAGATTTAATAGTGATACCCACTATATACTATAATATATATCTGGTAATCAATGCTAATTGTAATAACATGTCATTCCTGTACATTAATTTCATCTATAATGCACGTATATTTCATCTCTGAAGATGTTATCGTTGGTGAGACCTAAAGGCAGTCTAGGTGGCACTGTTCTTCAATATATTCATGAGTGTGGAGGTAAAAGTTTTGGAGTGGCTACAAGCTTCAAATTAGAAAAGAACTCCGCCATTTATCAGCTGCGAACAAGGCTGCGCGCCTAATTATTGTTACAGACCAAGAGAATCAATCGTGGAGTTTTATCGGAAAAACAGAGAAAGGAGGAGGAAGGATTGTGAATGGATGAGTCTGACAGAACTAATTGAAAAAGGACCAGGTGAATTATGAAAGGAGAATAATGATGGTAGCCTTTGGCTATCAATTACCTGTGTAAGAAAGCGCCAGACTTCTTGTTCTTCATTGATTGATTTTAAGGATTTGTCTCCATTAAAGTTAAAGACATTAACTTGGATTGGGAGTATAAGAGAAATAGAATTGGAACTAAGAATTCGAATGCAGTGTTGCTTAGTTTTAATTTCAGTATTTGATATTTGGTCAATGATATTGTAATTTAAACTAGAAGATGGAATGATGTTTAATCTTGAGTTTGAAGACAACTATTCTACCTTGAATATATTGTACTTTAATAAACGGAAAAAATTATTGAAATTTGAAATCTATATTGATTCTGATTATTGCATTTATTTATTTATTCTGTTTAGCTAAAACAAAACTTTTCTATCCCTTTTTAAAACATTTTAAAATCTATCTATTTGTATTAAAATTTATACTTACCTATTAATAATACATCGGAGACATTTCGAACAAGAATATTTCAATTTTGTGAAACGAAGCCTATAAACGGGTATCAAAGTACGTCACCTATAATACTTGGGAAAAACACTGAATAGAAAAACAATGGCTGAAGTTTCTGGTATTCAAGAAAAAATTCGAAATTCAGTACTGTCAGCATATACATTCGAAACAGATTGAAATTCATGGCAATGTAAAATCAAGAAAATCTTCTCTGCTTTTTGAGCTTAGGATGGGCGATGTTATTCTAGGTGGAACAAAGTGGGATTTGATGCGCATTGCGTTGTTGTTTTGTTTTGTGGAATGACTTCAATGGAATATTGAAGTTGTAGGTGAAATATTTTAGTTCATGTAGAGGAACCTGGATGCCAATTTTTAAAACCGAAATAATTGATATTATTCCTTCATGATTCTTGTGATCATATTTTTAGTAACCTGAACTTTTTAGTAACTTAAACATAAGTATATGAAGAAAAGTTTGCTAAACGATATAAAAGGGTTAACTGAAACTAAATTAAATTTTTTTGGTAAAATAAGAATTTTTTAATTCTGTCATCATATTTATAATACGTACAAGTAAAATATTACTCATTTCAATTAATATTTCCAGTAAAATTTCATCAGCATCTAATTAATTGAATAGTAGCCATACCTATTTAAAAAATGCATTGCTTAAACATAATTTCTGTCATTAAAATTTCAAAATTATACCTGAAAGAAATATAATTTAAATTTTTCTCCTATGATTCTTTTCCCTCAAACCATGGAAACTAATGTTACAATACCTAAGGAAAATTAGTGGCACAGATCTGTAGGTAAGTACCTGACCAGCGTTGCAGTCTTCAATTTTTAAGAAAAGTGTTATTTCAAAACAGTGATTCAACACACAGAGTTGTATTTCCTTTTCTGCAATCTTATTCAGTCAAACAATTGGACTCACGTAGAGGTTTGGAAATTGAAATTTGTGCTCAGTACCGACCAATAATGAGCCTGACACAGAAAGAAAACTCTCCGCCTAATTACCAGTTTGTTTAATAGCCTTGAAAAGAATAGAACTTATTCTCTGGTTAATTAGCTACACGATACCGCTTACATGTAATGCAATAGCTCGTTAAATTAACACAGTTAATATATCAATGAGTATAAATAACTCCTGATTGTTCTTCCGGTACTCACTAACACGAAATGGATCTTCTTCAATAATTAAAAAGTTTTATTATTTCTTTTTTTTTATGAAACAATCTAATGCCATCTGTTATCATCACCTAATAAGAGGTCCATCCCTTTAATTCGAATTTTAAATGAAATTTTCACAATCCCTAATAATACTGAAATAATATTTAGCATTTCTAAGCCAAATTCTATATGAAGGTAATTTTAAAGAGATTAGAGAAAGTTCTTTCTTATTGATATTGAGTCACAGTGATTACTGGTGGCGGTTCCATACTGGTGTGAAGAATATTCCCAAAGAGGTCATAGAACACTAACTGGAATGTAATCATAATCATTTGCTGTCCCAACATTCAATCCTCTCTTTGGATGAGCTCTTCCCATCGAATAATTTGACTCAAGGATCACAGGTATAATACTCATATGCTTCTTTTTGTCAGCCAAAATGTATAAGAAGTTGTTTCACTCACCTCCAGCACAGTGAATGCATTCCGCCAAGTCTGATACGAAATGTTTTGACCGTGTGAGAGTGACTCCTATCGATTGTTAAAGTCTGTCAATATCCGGTTCTGAATCCTATTCAACAACTTGAGAGACATCTTGCTAAAAAAAGGCCGGAATGTTGAAGAGAAAATTGTTAAAATTCATAAAAAAAGCCTTCCCTTTACACTCACGGACATCTAAGTTGCCGTTCGTTCCCGAAAGCTTTTAGAAGATCAACTGCTTGAATGTGAATTTCCATACAATTTTAAGCTTCAATATCCCATTCGAAAAATTAGAATCGCCATCAACTCATCAATCGCCATCAACCATTATTCGGCAGAAAGAATCGATGATAAAAAATCATATATTCACGATGGTAAATGAATCTACGAAATTTCAAGCGCATCTTTTATCATAAATTTGCAACATGCACTTATCGTCTTTAGTTCATCATAT